>VYZW01035536.1:0-31888 GCA_013401315.1 Balaeniceps rex | reverse complement strand
TTTGCATTAGGGTTGTGTATTTCAGAGTGGACTTTGATCCATATTACCATAGACAGGACAGTTTAATGAACACAGGGAAAAAGAGAAATAAGTATTAAAACAGTAGAAAGATGGAAGGAAAAGAAAACAGTCTTTCTTGAACCACTGGGTTTCTGACATGAGATGTTCAATTTGTATTTCTTTTCTCATTAAAATAGATGTGCATGTAATTTTCATTTACTGACTGAAAATGGAAAGGTAGCAAAAGCAATCTGATAACTGAAGGAGATGTTCATAGTAGGAAAAATATCTAGTCCTCACAGCTGGAAAATCTTCATGTGGTGGCTGAATATACTGACCTTGGTTGGCCTTGTGGATTACTAATCCTTGTGGATTAGTTTATAGGAAACCAGAGCTAGAGTACTGGGTGCTAAGGGAATGTTAAATACAAAAAGTTAAACTCATGCAATGTTATGATTGCAAGTAGAAAAACAAATTGGAAAATGCAATACAAACTCATTCATAATATACGTATTATGCATTAATTACGTCGAGTACTGCTGGTGATTTTTATGTTTACGTGTTATATTACTAAAGAAAGGCATGTTTTCTCTTATCATTTCAGTGGGTGGTTCCATGCAGAAGAAATATTTATATCTATATTTTCTTTATGTGAAGATTTATCTGTTACATGAAACATTGTAGGAAAATGAGAATGCAACTGACTCAAAATAATCTGTTTCATAATGGTTTAAAAAAACTGAAGTTCTGTTCTTTTGCTTGGTGTGGTGTTATGACACTCTCTCTGGTAGAGAACAACTTTTGTAACGCAATGTGTCATACCTTTCCGAGGGTGTTATGGGAACCACATGCCTAGGGGGTTCCCTGGAGGCCCTCTGATGTAGGAAATGTGCAGTCTTGCTGGGAAGCCCAACTCTTTCGGAAAAATGAGAACGCTCAGACTCTCACTAGTGCATCACAACAGGAAAGAGCAGGTTGATACGTGGGCAGTATTCTCAGGTAGTAGTTAATGGGAAGATTGTGTCAACTCTTGTAACTTTAATATAATATGAGAGCTTGTGAAAGGAAGACAGGTTGAAAGAGCACTGCTAGTCTTCCCTAAAAGTACTGTTGTACCAGGTTGTCTCCTACAACAGGTAAAAGTGTCTGCCTCGTGAGCATTGTATTTCTTTCCTATCCTCAAAGAGGCAGGATAACAGGGAATATTAAAATTGACTTGGGATAAAATATTTCAAACTGGTTAAAGAAATAAATATTAACTGTTATCACCTTGGGAGTTGCAATTACTTGGTTTTAATTAGGAGTGCTCACATTAAGCACTTGTTACTTGTCACTTAAAAGTGCTTTGGAGATTGTATGATAAAAAGTATCAGAAATACTTTTAATCAAAAGAGGGAAATCTCTCTCCTGCTCTTTCTGTGTATGTGTATGTATGTGTAGGATGATGTTTGCAATTCAGTGGCCTTAAGACTTGATCAGGCAGGTGCAGAGCACTCTAATGCTGATTCAGCTGAGCCCTGAATTATGTTCCTGAGTTTTTGCTGGGATTATAGCAAGAGCATTCAACACTTTGCAGAATATTTTTTTTTTCAGATGTCTAGGATTGTTATATAAATTAATAGGATAATAGGATAGCCAGCACATACTGTTGGGAACGGTATAGGGGGCTACAGGTTGTTCATGGTCTTTATGTGAGATCCCATGAAGATCATGTGAATCTGATCCATTGGCTCTGATAAGGAATGAGATCAGTGTGATTTAACCTCTGACATGCCTCTCTTCTACCACTAAACATCTGTATTCTCCCAGTTCCACAATACTCACATGACTGAATACCCTTTTTAAGCAATGACTTCATATATTTTGATTAAAAACCAGAAAGACAGGAAATGAGATGAGAGACACAGATCTCAGCTCTCACTTTGAGGAGAATGTTTCTTGTTTAAGAAAGGACTGCTTTCTTGTTTAAAATATTATGCCAAGACAAGTGATTCAGAAGGGATAACTATATGAGCAGATTTACGTAAGCAAATGCAATTCTTTCCCCCTTCCCTCAGAAAAGTCACTGATGCTGATGAAGACATTTAAAATTAAAGAAAGCAGAAATGTCTTTAAAACTTTTTTTAATATCCGTTCAACTCACACCATTCATTTCTCAGAATAGTTCATAAGATCATAGTAAGTAATCTAGCAGATATTTATTCCATGTAAATTTCATGTTAATAAATTGAAAAAATAATTTGATTAAGGGGTTAACAGTATTTAGGCTTTGCAACAGTGATGTATTGGATAGGAGTAGTCAAAGTACTGGACACTTCAGGATGGAAATGGTGACACTCAGAAAACATCTTAAGCTTTTATTTTTACATTCTAATTAATTCTACAGTAGCATCTAAAGGCCTTGAATTTGGAGTCGTGCCATCCTGTGCTAGAACTGCCGAAACACATTATGCAAGATGGTCTCTGCCTGGAAGATACAATGGAAACAGCCAAGGCAAATAATGGTTTTTAAAAAAAAGAGGGGTGAGAGGTGCAGGAAGGTGAAGAAACTTGCTGAAGGTAATCCAACACCAGAGGTAATGCTGGGAAGTGAATCCAGGTTTTATAACTGTGATTCAATGCTCAGTCCGTTACCATACTGCATCTGCTCTCATTCCTGCTATTTCTTCTGGGAGTTCAGTGTTTATTATAAGAATTTTGATGTCGGCTCAAACTAAAATGAAGAACTTAGGGTCTAAGTGTAGAAAAGCTTTAAAATATTTTGATGGCTTCACTGTGGGCAACTCAAAATTTAAGACAGGCACAGCAGTTCAGCTGAGGTACTAACATTTCAGTTTAGCCCATGATAATTTGCTCAAATATGTATTACCTCAATATATATTAGGATCTGACAGAGAGAGCTGCATATAAAAAGCATCATTACCGTCAGTGGAACAAATTTTGGTTAAATTTCCTCAAATTCTACAACTACGTAAGGGTTTGAAGCCAATAGATACTGTTTGTGTCTTTTTGGTGAGTATTTGTAAGTTCTTACCAATCAGACCATAGACTTTTTTTCAACCATGTCCAGTGCATCATAAAAGGAATAAGTGCACTTATTCCCTTTTTTCTGTGTGAATATTATCTGCAAAGTTTCTAGTTTTCATTTATCTCACTTTGGTTTGATATAATTGGATGAATGATTTGGAAGAATTTATATTGCCCATGCCCTACTTCAATAGTTCTCATTCAAAACCAGGTCTTCTTTTCTTTCCAATCAGCACACATTACACTGAGATATGCAGATTCTTCAGAATCAGAATGTTAATAGGAATGTATGTATTTCATTTTTTCCGCTATTGAAAACATTTTTTACTTTTGTATTGTAATTTACATAATGTAAAAATAAAATTATTCTGGTTTTATAGCACAATAGACAAAATAAAAAGTTGAAATGAAAATGTTGATATTACTAAGTGTTTAGAATAGCTCAGTTTTCACATGCCAGTGCTTGCAGTGATGAATTCAGAATTTGTCTACAGTGAATAACAGCTTAAAAATTAAAATGCATGTTGCATTTCCTAGAATATTTGCATATATATATATATAGTATTTGCACTTAGGATATATGAATAAAGCTTAAAAATTTAACTGAATACTTAGCACCAGTTTTATTCTTTATTTACTCTTCTCAATTTCAGGAAGGAGAGATTTCTAGTCTTTAACAGATTTGTTCAATAAGGTTCATATAAAGGAGGCCAGAATGTGAATCATTAGGCTATTTTCCTTAGAGTTTGGTACTTCTGGTATTTGACTTCCCTAATACTGGCTAAAATAATAACCCCTTAAATCTGTGTTTCTTAGATGTTTAGGTAGTTGTGCTTATTATTAGAGGTCACTGAAGACCCAGCACTGTGGCCCCTATTGTCACTGTTAGAAGCCTGATTACACGGTGGCTACTGACAATCATGAGGCTCACAAGCTGTTTCTATCAGTTCCATGAAACTTACATGCAAGAAAAGGTTAAAAAATGAATCATGACCTGAATGATGATCTGTGCCCACTTTGCCAAACCAAGATATACACTCTTATCGCAGAACATCTTGTTGCAGCCAGTGTGAGGCTCTCTGGGATGCAAGGTGACTTGTACATTGCAAAGGTTTCCCTGGGCACAGTGGGAAGGAATTGGGTTATAGAGGGTGGTGGACTCACGCAGAGGGGGTCTGGCTTCTGAACTCTGCAACTGAAAAGGTAGGACCATAGCAAGTCTCATTTTCTCTTTTGCTGTGCTCCATTGTCTAGCCAAAGCCTATTCCTGGGTGCTCACGTGTCTTCATAAGGTTTGGATGCCAATCAAAGCTGAGCATAGGTAGGGTTCCAGCACACACCTATAATACTAATATACCTAAATAATCTTTGTTTAATACCTTATTTTAAAATGATCTTGTGTTGCTTCTTGATATTACAAATATTTGAAATATTTGTCTTAACATATCTTTGTAGTATATGGCTTACTATGAAAAAGATTGAAATTGCCTGCATTCTTAATTATCTTTTGAAATAATGACCTACAACCCTGTATGACCTTATTTTCCCAAACCTAAAAAATAGAACTCTTAAAAAAACCCCAGAACTATTGTGCTGGTATTGTGCATGCAGTATTTCAGAATCAACTTAGAGAGTGACTCCTGTCTCTGTACTATTATAGTTGCTAGCGTGCTGCTCTTGAAAATGCAGCATAAAATTACATGTTAAGTACTGATTTAACTTTTTTTTTGTTATTCCTGAATATGTGAGCCTGTAGTTGAGAGATGTTATGGTTAATCTCTGAACTTAATACTTTGAAGGAACGAAAAGTAGAAGGGACTCAGCATTATTTTGCTTGCTGATGCCAGATGACAAGTATTTGAGTGTTCCTGCCCAGAAACAGGCAGACAGATATGCTTTTAGATCTTCCTTTTCTAAAAAATTGAATGGACAATGAATAAATGCTTTGAAGTAGCTCCTCATTTTGCTTATCAAAACATTCAGCAGAATAAAAGCATAGTACTGGAAAATCTTTAGCCTCTTTAAATTCTAGATTAGATGCAACATTAGTGAAACTTTTTATTTAAACAGATAAATCCAGCTGCTATGTTATCTGGCAAGCAAAGTTGTGTAGGGCCTTCTTTTACAGTATTTTTTCACAATAAATTACGGGTGGGAATTCCCCTGCTGATCCCTCCCTTGTTCCTCACCTCTCCTTCCACATCCCACAATAATGCATTGGCATGCACTACTAAAGTTAGATAAAGGCTTCTAAATCCTGACCTTTAGTACTGGAAAAGAGGGGCTTATAATGGATCAAGTGCCAGAGTGTCTTCAGGTACCTGGCACTGTATTTACCCAAGCTCACTTGAGATGTTATTTACATTTATTTGAAATACTCATCTAATCTCTCTGAATTTGGAATCCTATGCTTTTCTCTGGCAACGTAGGGTTTGGAAGAAATCTTTTGCTTCCAGTATGTTGTGCTATTTGTAATAACACTCGTTCTTTCACCTAGGATCTCAGGTTTGTTTCTCATACTATTGTGCTGTTTTGGCATATCATTTATTGTTCTTTAAAATGGATCAGTTGGATTTGCTTCTGTATTGGATTTGTGAGGCAAAGTTTTGGTAGTGGGGGGGCTACAGGGGGTGTCTTCTGTGAGAAGCTGCTAGAAGCTTCCCCTATGTCTGATAGAGCCAATGCCAGACAGCTCCAAGACTGACCCACTGCTGGCCAAGGCTGAGCCCATCAGTGACGGTGGTAGTGCCTCTGGGATAACATATTTAAGAAGAGGAAAAAACAAATGAAAACTGTGGAACAGCAGCAGAGAGAGGAGTGAGAATATGTGAGAGAAACAACCCTGCAGGCACCAAGGTCAGTGAAGGAGGGGGAGGAGGTGCTCCAGGTGCCAGAGCAGAGATCCCCCGGCAGCCCGTGGTGAAGACCATGGTGAGGCAGGCTGTCCCCCTGCAGCCCATGGAGGTCCACGGTGGAGCAGATATCCACCTGCAGCCCATGGAGGACCCCACGCTGGAGCAGGTGGATGTGACCGAAGGAGGCTGTGACCCCGTGGGAAGCCTGTGCTGGAGCAGGCTCCTGGCAGGACCTGTGGACCCATGGAGAGAGGAGCCCATGCTGGAGCAGGTTTGCTGGCAGGACTTGTGACCCCGTGGGGGACCCACACTGGAGCAGTCTGCTCCTGAAGGACTGCACCCCATGGAAGGGACCCACGCTGGAGCAGTTCATGAAGAACTGCAGCCCATGGGAAGGACTCACAATGGAAAAGTTCATGGAGAACTGTCCCCAGGGGAGTGATCCCACGCTGGAGCAGGGGAAGAGTGTAAGAAGTCCTTCTCTTGAGGAGGAAGGAGCGGCAGAGACAACACGTGATGAACTGACCGCAGCCCCCACTCCCCATCCCCCTGTGCCACTCAGGGGGAGGACGTAGAGAAAATCGTGAGTGAAGTTGAGTCCGGGAAGAAGGGAGAGGTGGGGGAAACGTGTTTTAAGATTTGGTTTTATTTCTCATTACCCTACTCAGTTTTGATTGGTAATAAATTCAACTAATTTCCCCAAGTCGAGTCTGTTTTGCCCGTGACGGTAATTGGTGAGTGATCTCTCCCTGCCCTTATCTCATCCCACGAGCATTTCATTATATTTTCTCTCCCCTGTCCAGTTGAGGAGGGGGAATGATAGAGTGGCTTTAGTGGGCACCTGGCATCCAGCCAGGGTCAACGAACCAAGGCTCCAGATCAATCTTCTCTCAGCTTCAACTGGGAAAAGGGAGCATGCTGGATAGACCAGTAATTAGCAAGTTCAGAACTGAGCTCCTCCTTGTGTTCTTCTGAAGAGCTAGATAGAGTCTTGAACACCATCTGGTCAAAAGGTGTTGTCCTCTTCCAGGTACAATAGATCTTTGTTGCATACAGGATGAAGTACGTAATCAATGCGCTTTGAGCAGTGTTTCATGGCATATCTTCCTTCAATTTTTCCTTTCTGAAACCTCGTCTTAATTATGGTACGTGGTCTGAGACTGCAGAATTAGTCACATGTTCACACTGAAGTCATGGAAGTTCTACTCTCATGTCAATTGGAAGTTAACCCCATTTGTTCACCCGAAGACCTCTAAGTTATAGCATTAGAGAGAGATTTTTGAGGATGCTGGGAGTACCACATATGTAGCAAGTATGCAGTCCCCTGCACTAAATGTGACTTTTGCAGGAAGGACAGGGGAGGAATTTGGTGTAAAACCTGGATAGGACTTATTTTCACATTTTGAAGTTGAGTTTCCTTATTATTGGCATTGCAAATTATATCTGTAGGCATACAACAGACATACTACTACAAAACTTTCGTTTAGAACCACTAATAAACCTTAGGGCCCAAAAATGTTCTTTAGATATGTAGTCAAATATTTCTTTCACAGGAGGAAACATTTCAGATGTTTCAGTCAGATATTTCTGTCCGCTACCCGTCATGAGAAGTGTACAACTGCAGTTTTTAAAAAGATAAACTTCCAAAACAAGGACATACTAGGATACTCATCTCTGCTAAAAGAGAATAAGTAACTAGAAATTAGAGGGGAAAATGTTTATCCACAATGCATATCATAAATTCTACCACATCAAATCATTGGGTGTATATGATGGGTTTGTCATAAGATGTGGTGGATCTGCCTGTATAAGGCTAAGCTGTGCCAAAGTGCCCAAACCCTATTAGAGAAAAAAAGACTAAGAGAAGAGCATCATGTGTTTATGACTGTCACAAGCCTTATTTTTCAAGGGGTGAATTCAGAGGCACTGTTGCATAACTGTTACAGAGCTTATTTCCAGAACTGAGCTGCTCTAGTTTAAAAGAAGCTTCATGAAAGTCTACCAAAGACTTGGATGAGCTATGAGCTTTCATGAGACACCACTGCTGTTAGGAAAAAATTGTAGGCAAATAGCAAAATCTGTCAAATGTGTTGATGGCACTGCTCAACATTTAGAATAAACTTCTCCTGCTCACCATAATGTGCATTGCCTTAGGGGTAGAATCTATCCTGTGTCATTTTAGACGTTTAAAAGATCGATACATATTTCAAAGCAGGTTCTTTGGACTCTCTTTGCAGTCAGAAGTTCAAAAGTAAGCTGGGATGCAATTCATCAAATCTGTACCAGACAAGGCTATTTATCTCTAGTGATTCTGAAGGGGGGTTGGACAGTTCGCTGGGATGTGTGTCTAGATTGGATTGACTAATCGTAGCCTGGATTATTAGTTGTTCATGCTAATTCTGTATGAGTGTGTGACTTTCTGATGAAAAAAACCCTGGTTAGAGGTTTTCTCGCATCTTCGATCTCTAACTCTAGCTTTGATCTCCTTGTGTCTCACAGCCAGACTGTAAATACTATTAAACCATCTTGTCATCTATGAAACTTCTGATGTTACATTTTTTGGCAGATCCATGGTCTGTAGCTTGCCGACAGGCAATGAGAATGAGAAACAAGGCAATATTGTCATTACCAGGTGTTCAAAAGACTGGGTTTTCCTTCCAGGGACTAAATTACTGATTCAGCTGGTTCTCATATGTGTTTGTGTTCACACCTTGGACATATACATTCGAGCGTTGCTGTTCAGGTCATTTTTTTTACCTCTGTATTACCTGTGGCACATGAGCTGGACTCTTCACACTATACGGTTCACATGATAGTAAGAGCACTGAAGCTCACTACTACTTAAGTTTCTTCCTGTTTATTGTCTGTGTTACACTTTCTGGGTTTTTTCCCACTGTTTAAATGCATCACAACCCTTTAAAATTTTAATTTTCATTTGCTTTAGGTTCTCTTTTAATGCTTTTGAGGACTTGTACTATTTTATCCTTTTACTTTTTAACTTTGGTCCTGAGTTTGCTGATCTCATTCTTTAATCTCATACTGTAGCTTCTGCCTTTGGCCTAGAGAGTATGTGGTTATGATCTCCCCAGGCATCAAGGGCTACGGCAGAGAATTTTTGGTCTCTAGTGGGCCTACCCGGTTGGCTTTCCCGTCTGGAAGAAGAAAACATCACAATTAAATATCCTGTATGGCACTTAAACCCAGAGCTAAAAAGAAATGAAGAGGGTTATCCCCAGCTGCCCGACAGGTTTGCCTACAAAGGATTACACCACATTTCCCCTCTTCAGCACTCCTAGAATCAGCTATAAAGAAAAATAAACCTAATTAAAACCACCTTTGGTTCCAGGGCTGCTCTCTGGCACAGGTTCCTTGGGACACAGGAAGATGTGCTCTTATCTGCTGAGCTCCAAAACCAGACAGAATGGGTCTTCAAGAGAAACTTGTCAGCACCACAACTACTGGTGTGTGTTTCTGTATTGATAGAGCACAACCCTTCGGAGGACCGTTCACCTTTGTGTGTCTACAACAGAAATGCAAGCAGGCCCCTATTCTCCTCAAAAAAACCCACCGCAGTGAATTTCTTACTGTGTAAAGGAACATTCTCAGATCACAGATTGGGATTCCCCACTTCCCTGAAGGCCAACAAGCAAGACTCGTGGTTACTTCATTGCATGATGTGCCAGTAGTTGGCAGGGCAGCTGCCTGGAGCACCAGTCACAGTTTTGCCGTGTGTGGCACTCTTGGTGTTTTAGGAGCAATGCTGCATTTGGCAGGGGCCGTGCTTTGGTTTTTGTTCACGTCATGGCTTTGTGAACCCCCATGGCCCCCCTGGCTGTAGTCATGGGGTCCTGGCTGGAGCCATTCACAGAATGACTGTACATACATACACTCAAAGGAGAAGGGTGTGATACTTGCTTGTATCTCTTCTACTTTGAAATGTGCCATTAGTGTGTGCATTTGCAACCTTTTCTCCTGTTACAGTTCCCCTGTTGAAGAGTTTGATCTCATCTCTGAATTCTCTGGCTGAGAGGAAGGACCCCTCTCTGCCCCTGGTCTCACCCTGTGAAGGGAGGGTGGCTTGCAATGTGGCCTCTGCATCTACTGCTAGGATAGAAATTCTCCAGGTACCAGCACTACTCATACCCGACATCAGAGTTACATATGGCATCACATCTCAAAAGAAGGGGTAAAGGTTAGCAACATGTCTTTTTATCTTGGCACTTACCTTTACTTTTACAGTCCCACCCTGGTCCCTTCTGGGCAGGAGCCTTTGTGTGGGTATGAAATCGGCAGCCTGGGTTGTCAGTTTTTCTGTAAAATCCCCTAGCTACAGTGTATTTAGGAAGAAATTGGCCAGATATAGATGATGTAAGTCATATCGTATATAAGTAATATATAGTAATCCAAACATCTACCTAGGATTCATTCCACTTAATTTCAGAAAATAAAATCTTCATCTTGTGTGTCACCAAATATTTCACAGAAACGGGTAAAGAATAATTTAACTAACAAGCGCTGGCAGCGCAGCTGAAATTTGAAACACTGAACCCGTGAGATGCAGTGTTTCATAATGTAGTGTTGTGGCTCTTGTAATTGTGTCCACACGTGCATGTGCACACACACCCACACCCACACACACTTTAAATTGCCAGGCATAGTACACATACGCAGCAAATATCCATCCGCAGGACTACTATAGTAGTATTCACTCCCCAAACTTCCTACCTGACAGCGGGCTGTTTGCAACCTTTGCTAAACGTAACGGCATTTTAGGGAAGGAATGTGCAGGACATTTGGCTTCCATCACATGATATACTTTGACCCTTTTTCGGAACATTTTTCATATATAGCACAATTCCTAAAATCCCAGTTGTTTCTTATTTACTCTGTTGTAGAAGTTTGTTATGTACATATGTTTTTTGATTCAGATGGAATAATAAGGGCTGGTTTAAATCATGTATTCTTTTGTAATTTTCTTGTTAATGGAAATTATCTCCTTTAAGAGGTTTCATGGCCAGCAGCAATGTCACCTTCATTTAATATATCTGGAGGCTTGTTCCTTGTTCAGATGCCTAGAAGGCCTCAGCACAGAAAAAATGTTGCCTAATCTTTAACAGAACTCAGAAGTCTTGCTGAGAAGTTGAAACAGGATTAGAAATCTCAGTATCTGATCCTTTGAGGACAGCTGCTTCAAAGCAACTATGCAAAGCTGGGAAAAGAGAGTGAACGGGCAAGCTTGAACCCTTTGATATATTTACTGTTCAGTGAGTTTGGAGAGGAAAGGGGAACGTGATGAGGCCTTCACTCTCCTGAAAGTTGATAGCATCCTCTTGTTTTGTTAATAGGAAAAAAATTATATTACTACTTTGACATTTCTTTTGTTTGACAAAAGCTGGAGACACTGATCTAAGTATTATACCTTATATATATATACACACACACACATCTATGTGAAAGTGGTAGAAAAAGGCTGTAAGAGTTCCATTTGTTCCTAAATATTGTCTTTTTTTTTCAGGAATACTTCAATTCCCTGTAAAACACATTCAATAACTGGATCAATAACCATCATTCATTGATCATGAAGCATTAGGAACCATTCTTTTACAAGGTTTGCCCTATTGCTCAATGTCCTGGCAGCAGTTAATCCCAATTTCAAACTGGTTGTAGAGCTTGAGCTTTTGTTTTGGCTCTCTGCATCAGATGTAGATCTGCACACCCTGATGAAAATTCAGATTTGGCAGGAAACTAGTCCCCTTGTCACAAAATGTGTACCTACTCCTGTGCCTGAATTTATTTGCACAGCCGGTATTTGCAAAGAACCGTGCAGTTAGCCTCCAGTTTCGTCACTACTGGTAGTGATTTTTCATTTTTTCTTGTTTTTTTTTAACCCAAGCTTCAGTTTTTTGTTGGTAAACTTAAATGTTTTCATGATATATTTCCCTATGCTTCTCTTCTGAAAATATCTTATAGGCTCACCTGGCCCATTTGTCATTTTGCTATTAGAGTAAGCTATAGTTACATAAAAATGTGTGGGCTTCAATCTCTCCAGGTGACCATTTTCTCATCAACATATCTTTCCAAAGGACTCAGCATAGCACACCTTAGATGTCTAGGGACTCAGCCAGTGTTAACCATGCAGTTCTGTGTTTATATGAGCTCCTAAATGCAAGGGAAACTTTTTCAAACATATACCAAATATAATTTTGAAGTTTTTATTTGGGGACTTCATTGAATTGCTGTATGGAGCCAGTAAAACTCAATGTGGAAGAACAGCTCTTGCCAGCTCAGCCTGAGAATGAGGATCCCAGTAACCACGCATATGCCCTTCCTGTGTGCATGGTATTGGGTTTTTAATTGCATTTAGTGTAAAGGTAATCAGAGCTTGCTAATATATTTAGGAAAAATAATTATTGAAAAGAAAACCCAGTCTTGAGTCAAAAGTTCATTGGTTTTGAGAGGATTGTAAAAATATTTCAGGGAAGGCCTTAAATTCTTGAGTGGATTGCTATTTATCTATGGTCATGCACATGCTAAATAATGATATTAAATAAATTACTCTCCTGTTGTGTTTTATAATAAAGCAAAGCCTTCCAGCTATATAAACAACACTTTATTTTTCCAGCATTATGGAATAAAACAGGGAGAGGTGGCCTTGTGGGTTGACTGAGGTTCATGACTGAACAGCAATTTCCAAAGCTGAGCCTAACTGTGATGATAAGTTACGCCTTTTGCTATGCTCACTCATGCAAGTTAAGGCAACTTTTGAACAACCTGTGCACATTAAATTTCATATTTGGTAAATCTTATATATTTCCCATCATGTTGGATGGAACTGCCAATGTTTTAAAAAAGCAATTTATTTTGCCATCTTTGAAGTAGCTGATGCATTAGTAACCCTGCCACCTTTGAAATTAAACAGGGTTTTGTCTGCAGTTTAAGCACTCGGAAGTGTCTTCTATTTTTAAATCTCATATGAGTATTGGAAATGCCTTCAGCTCTCCTGCAAATGGGTTTTGTTTAATGATTGCTGTTGTCTCTAAATGGGTCTTGGCATTTTTAGTCAGTTTGTGCTGAAGCAATTATTTTTGCTAATTGAATTTACAGGGGAATGACTTGGGACAGGAGGCAAACAACATCACATAATCATGGGCACTTTAGGGTTGAGAAGGTCATCCAAAATACGGGATAGCGGCCTTTGTATTTCAGCTTATAAATATCTCAATATATGAGTAGTTTTAACATCTGTGATCCAAAGGCTTCATTACTTCCTCAAAGTAAAAGTGAAATATTCACTTTACATGTGTAAACCTTGCAACAGAAGCGTCCTAAGTGATGTTTGCCAAAGCACAATGCTCTTGGGGCATTGCTCGCTATCATTAACTGCTCAAGTACTGCATTGGTGAGTGCAAACACTAGAAAGATAGATATGCTCCCAGATCCTTCTGATCACCTGAGCTTTTTCACCACAAAATCATAGCAATAGAAGGAAAGATGGCTTTGACCGAGACCTGCGGGTCTCAGATACTTGGAACAACAGTAGGTGTTCATGCATCCTAGGAAAATAGAAGTGTCCCAGTCTTTTCCCTCCCCGTCCCTCACTGACTATAGCTTAGAGCAGTGTAAAAAGTGCCTTACTGTAACTCCTTCAGTGTGGATCATCACCAGGCATGGCATTAAATAAGTTTCATCCTAAATCAACCGTTTAATTCCTTCAAAGAGTCTTCAAAACATACTAATTTCTGCTGAATTGTATTGATAGAAAAAACTAAGGAAAGAAGGGAGCTTACTAATTGCATAGCAATTGAGCAGTGAGATGGCAAAGCTTTGGGAGAAGATGAAGTTAACAAGAGAAAACTCAGCTACATTTTAGAGAGCGCTCACTCACTAAGTTGGGATAGTCCTGTTCAATGCACATCTGTTGCCAAGAAAGGAAACCAAACTAGGTGTATTGAGACTGGCAAAATAAGTAATATTTGAAAATACCATACAGATAACATTAGTCACTTGGTATTGGACAAGGTGAACTATGAGGTTAATCTAGTATGGAAAATCCTATTGATAATGTTGGCACGTGCCCCACATAATAGGCTGCCTGGGGAATAAGGGAAGCACAGCTCTGTTTAGTCTGTGACACAACAGACCTGGAGCAGTCAAAAAATCCAACTACTGAAAGATAGTACACAACCAGACAGCAGGTATTCGCTAAAATAGCATGTGCTTGACGAAGGACTTCCCTAATTTCCCTGCATAATGGCTGGATTTGTACCATGATGTGTACATCACTAAATTTCTTAAAACTGCAAAGCAATCTGATCAGCTCTGTTGGGGAGTTTCTAAGTGTGGCAGATTGTAAAGTACTGATTAGAAACTTCCAGAAAAGAACATGAAAGAGAAAGCCACAGGATCCCTTTAAAATATGCCAAACAAATCAAGCAAGGACAAAAATCAGGTGGCAGAAATTGCATTTATTTTTGTGAACAGGCAAAAATGAAATTTTGCTGTAAGCAAAATGATGCTTTGCCACCACTTAGCACCATTATTGCTGCACTAACGTTCCCTGAGCAAACTCTCTTTGTCAATGTATTTCTGTTAATTTGACAGCCTCTGGTAACAATCGCATCTCTCTTGGGATGTTAATATGTCCTGGGCTGAAATGAACAGAGTGTGGTTTATAGCTCATTTTAAAATAATTTTCTTTTTCAGAAGATTAAAAAACCCCTATGCATGGTTTGAACTCTCCACTTCCCAGGTGATGGGGAACAGAATAAACACAAATAAAAATTGGTCAGCATCCTTGCAGCGTGCCGTGGCACAATGTCTGGTCCCGGGAGGGCCTCATTAATTTGATTGTAGTGCCCTGTGAGAGGAACAGCGTTGCTGCAGAGTAAGCTTCCATGTAGAGTCAGGTGAAGTGTGCCTAGAGTTGTGGCAGAGTGTATCTGCCGCCTACCTGTGGATGTTGGTGAACCCCCAAATTCTTGGGGGGTGAGCGTGTGTGTCGAACAGCCACTTTGAAAATATCAGTCTTTTGAAAATATCAGGGCTGAAGAAGTGGACAAGTCATTGTATTCTTAAGTCAGACATTACAATCAGTGAGTTTTTGTCTCCCATCTGATAATCATGGTCTTGCTCTTTCGTTAGATTTCCGCATTCCCGTAAAAATGAAGTTAGGATGTGCACAGAAATACTGCCATTCATTTTGTATTCTTTCCAGTATACTTTTCATCTACACATCATGGAGCAGAAAATGAGAGGCTTGCACTACCCCAATTCTCACAGGGGATCATTAGGATTCCCTACTGTTGTCTAATCATGTGCTGCCTTACTGATGTGTAGTCAATTGATAGGGTAATTGTGTTTTGTGCAGTAGATCTCACTTGAGTACAGCAGTGCGTTGGTTTTAGTTATGAGAAACTGGTATGGATTTTAAGCTCTTAAACGAACAACAGATCTTTCTGTGCTTCAGAAAGTATAAGCACAAATTACAGAGGGATTAAGTAATGGAAAAAGGAACATTTAAAATATATGTATTTGCAGATGGGCTTTTGTATGGGAGAAGTATATCAGATGCATGCCAAATCAGCTGAATTTTTAATTTCTATAATGCTGGAAGGAGTTTACGAATGAGGCTGGCAGTCCATTAGAGGGGCTGCCTTAGCAGCTGGAGCGTGTCTGTCATAACACGCTGGACTCGCCAGAGCTGAAGTTCTTGGTGTGAGCCGGGGAGCTGCAAGGCCTGAGCACCACCAGAGAGAGCTAATGAGCGGCGTGGAAGGAAGAAGTTGTCCACAAGCTCTTTCTTTACTGTGTATACTTTATGCTCTGAGCTGCAGTCATTAGCCCATTGGGGTGAAGGAATAAGGCTGCGGCTGAAGCCATGCTGGTTACCCAAGCATCTTTGGTCTTGGTAATACTGCAGAGGTTTTTCTGCAGACTGAGGGAGCACAGGATGCTGCAGTCTAATTTCCAGGTATATGTTAGGAAAAGAACCCTCAACACCAGGGCGGTTACTGTGAGACCCGCAATGCCTCATGGGCATGGGCTAAGCCTTATTTATGAAATAAAACCTTTTCCCCACAAAGCTATAGACAGGCTGGGTTGAAGGCTCACTTATTTCATGGAAGTAGCAAATTTGCTGACTCTGTCAACTTCATTTCCTACGGTCTATCTCGTCGGCCTCGAAAGTGTGTCTGCCTTTGATGGGTTCTGCAGGAGGGGGCCATGCTCTCTGTCTCAGGCAGCCGGTGGGGTCACCTGCTGGGGGACACTCTGGGGTATCTGGCTGGGTTTGGCTTTTGCTTTCTTGCCACCTCCGTGGGGTACGCTGGTCTATTTTGAAGATAATGATATTATTATGCTGAATTAAATTAAACCAGGAACCTTCATGAGGATGTGGGAATGTCTCTCCAGTGCTGCAAGGCAATATTGGTTAGCCCCAGTGTGAATCTAAGAGCCGCAGCACTGGAAAGATTACTTAATATTATTTTGTGGCAGCACATATGTTTTGCAAACTGCTGTTTTGAAGGTCAGCCATTTGTGCATAGTGCTTTTGCCAGTTTTCCTGTCTACCTTCAGCTCACAGCCAGGCTGGCCATGGTTATTTCCTTATAGCAATTTTTGAGGTTGCGTTTGAGATGAAGGCAAGAACTAGGGCAGATCATCAGTGATAGCTGATGAGGTTGTTATGATGGGACATTAGCTAGGGATAGGAGAAAAGCGAGAAGATAATGCATTCGCTTGCCTGTCTGATAATGATGTGGCGGTTTCTCTTTGTGCACACGTATCGCCAGTAAGTCAGTGTGTTGAGAACCACTAATAGGAAGGTTATAAAGCCTGCAAAGTTGTCCCAGCTTCTGTTTTATACAGATGCACCACAGTATGAAATGATGAAATGATGAAATGATGAAATGATGAAATTTGCTTTTAGCAAGTTTTGCTTCTTCTTATTTTAATGTACTTTGTATACTAATGTGTTCTATTACAAAACTCCATTTTCAGTGACCCATGCATTTTCTTCTAATGTGCAGCGGCTTTCTCAGACAAGGCAGGCACAAAATTTTTTTTCAATTTTTTCAGCAAAAGCAGGGAAAAGGAGTGTATGATGATGGATTTTGTATACAAAAGTGCATCAGAAAATTATCAGAAATAAGACTTAAATAAGAGCTGTGTGACATCCATAAATCCTTTGTTTTATCATTTTTCCTACTTTTCTTTTTGTATAAATTTTATTTCCCTTTTCCCTAGTCCTTTTTTTAAAGATTGGGAAATTCATATTAAAAGATGTATGTGAGCACAGTCTGATCTTTACTGACCAGGTAAAATCATTATGACATCCAAATGCAGAATTCCTTCAGTCTACTGACTCTACTGATCAAAAAAGTGTTTTAGTAAAGATTCGGAGGAACTATAAAGGTCCAGTAAGATTAAGAGGGTTTGGGTTTTTTTTTTTGTAAACGTAATGACTGAATAAACTGGTCCCAAGAAAAGTTTGTTTGAAACTGAAACCAAATCCTCAGTTTGGCCATTAAAGTTGACTTCATAATTCCTCAGTGAAGTTATTTTTACTGCTATAAGGTAAAAATGTAGTGAATATTACTGTAACATCACTGATTGTTAAACATGGAGGTAAAAGCAGAGTATTCATGCTTTATGAGAAGGTGGAGGAGCAACACAAGAGATTTGTAAATGTTGTTTCATAATTTTATTCCTTGATAGAGCTGCTGAGTGGATATGGCATTACCGTCTCACTTTGTATTAGAAAATGTAGACATATATGCCAAATAGAAATGGTTTCATGTTGTTCATTTGTTGTGGCATTTTCAAGATATCCCCCTGAGTCTCTGTTCTATTCACCACTCTCTTATTGCCTGCAGAGAGCTTCGCTAATACTTGGTGAGTCATCATCTGATTTCTGAATTTAAGAAAAATAAATGTCCTTTTAATGTGAATGGGGCTCTTCCCACCAACAGAACTTTGAGGTTTGCAGATTTGTCACAAGTTGCACACGTTTTATCTTCACAATATGGCTTTACATGTTATAATGATGAAGAATGCAGTCTATTACTACCTTTTAACAGATAGCAAGACCAACCTGTTAACAGGGATGGATGTGTATTTGAGGTAGCCAGCATGCTAATTACCATTTCCTCAATTTGGGAATGCCAGCTTCTTCATCAAACATGAAATACCAAAATTAACAACAGTCTGGCATTTAACATTTTTGTATTCCCATCTTCACTGTTACTGATACGGTTTTTTAAGTCGTATTTTACATGACCAGTTGCAAACACGAGTTGGTTTTCAGTGTAAGAACAGCTGGTAACAGCAGATTGGGAATGCAGGAGAGCACAGATGAATTGCCCAGGCCTATCAGTTGTACACCAGAGGATACAGGAATTAAAATGTCACTGTTTTGCAGGAGGGGTGATCAATGTGATTTTGAAGCCTGTTTCTGCCTCACTTCAAGTGACAAAATATTCCTGACATCAGCATTGGGAAAGACACTTGTATTATGTCACCTGTGAATTGGTTGGGGACTTCCTTGTGTGGAGAACCTTTTGATACAGCATCAGCTGAAATTCTCGTTGGACTCATAGGACAATTGCAGCATTGTTGATACAAACTCACCAAGACCCAGCATTTCATAGCATCGACAAGAAAATGGAAATCTCAGTGGTAGACTCATATTGAAGGAAAGTAACTAAAGGGTGCCAAGCCCACCTCACTCCAAAGGCAAAGGTTTTAAGGTCAGCTCTTATACACCCCAGTGCAGAAGCTTGAGTTTGCACCCAGTAAGTGGCCATCTGCTGACTGCAAAAATATAAATGCAAGTGTGAAGTGTTGGGCTTGGCATAATGTTATGTCAGATACCCATATTTGTAATTTAAGATCTTACTACACTGTGAAATAAAATTAAACAAAAAGACCCCAGAAAAATCTCCAGCCTTTTCAAACTAACTGTTGCCTAGGCTAAATCAATTGCATATTATACATGTAGAATTAAGTATTTTAAAAATAATTAAAAAGCAGCTATTTTTTTATTTCCCTGCTAAATATTATAGTCAAGATTTGTTCCTTCTGTACATAAAATTACAAATATACAAACTCATGCCAGGGTATGTGTACTGTTGGATCATATATTCACTAGAAGCACGGGGATCAGCTAGGGTAGGGATCACCAACATGTACCATGCATATCATTGAATATTCCTTGTAGATTATAGCTGTTTGACTGACAGTATTGACTTTAGTGTAATTCCATTGAAAACCTTATACCTTGCATCAGTTTATCTACATGAGATCATTGACATGATATAAAAGCTTCTCATGAATTTCACCAACTGATGGAGCCATTCGGCTGCTAAAGGAAAAAAACCTCCTAGCAGTGAATGATACACAGCTAGCTATAATATTAAAATTGAAGGCAGTGTTTTGGTGCCTGTTCCCTTTCATACTCTGTAATACCAACACTAATTATAAAATAAAGTAGGGCATCTGCTGGCCAAAATAAACCATCCTTGTGATTATCCATTTTAATGAAACTTAGTAGAGTAAGTTTTTGAAATTATTGAAAAAATTCATGTGGTTGAAAGGCTGGTTCAGAGAAATAGCTGATTTCTTTCAGTGGACGGAAGGCAGGAAAAACTTCCAGGCATCTCCAGTTACCTCCATGGTGAGGACAGTGCTTTTGGTTCCTGCACAGCAGAAGGAGACAAAAACATGTGTAGGCTTTATAAAAGGAATCCCTGAGTATATATGTCAGTAGATTGGATTGCATTCAATATCCCAGAAAAGTATTGGTCAAAGGTCTGCTGCTCTCAAAAGACCAGAACGATTTAATTAGAGGTGAATCTGCCCTTTGCCCAGATTGAGGTGGACGCTGAGGTCACAGGTGCTTGTACATAAACAGCCCAGGAGGAGCGAGGAAGAGGGGCGGTCACGGGTGACTTGCCTCAGGTCAGAGTATGGTGAAACTTTATCAGATTGAGTCTGCTTCTTCTCGAAATGTCAGTCAAAAGGCCTGCCCCTTCCAGGGGACTCTTTTGTGAGTCACAACAGCCATAAGCACAACCAGCTCCTCTAGGGGTGGTGCTCAGGCTGGAGATATGTCCTGAAACACCTTACGCGCAACAGTGGATAAACAACCTAATGTACTGAATTTGCACATATAATGCAAATCTGAAAATCAAAGCAGGACAAAAACACAAACACGTATAAAGACTTGGTTGTATCAGTATCCTGGTAAGCAGAGTCCAAAAAAAAGAAAGTGTCCTTTGTTCAGCATATTCCCAGCTTCTCTACGTCCTGAAATATTTGTACCAGTAAAATTTCTCCAGATGTCACTAGGGATTTCTGCATGAGCAAGGACTTCAAGATATGGTTCTACTAATGTCCGTAGCTTTTGAGTTGTATCACTGCTTCATTCTGTGGGGATCTGTACCGATGGTAGCTCTCCATAAGCCAGCTGAAGTATGTACCCTTAAGAAGTTATGTTGGTTGTAAAATTTCTTGACTGAAATGCAGTATTTCCTGTGAATTATTAGAGTAAGCCTTCCTAAGTTTCTTGTCTTACATTACGTTTCCTAAATTCACAGCAAAAAAGCTGTACTTTTGAGGCATCTATTTCAAAGGTCAGCCTGGAGTTCTGTCTCAATTCATATATAAGAAAGAAAAATAATAATTGCAAGAAAGCATTGCTTTCCATTGGCTTTTCCATGTATCTACTTCTTATTTTTACTTCATTTACAGCATAAGATTTCAGTGCATGAAGCCAAAGTGGACCTTTGCATCAGCTAGTCTCACTTGTGTATAGCAATTCCTTAATTATCACTTAGCTTCTCCTTTATTGTGCTCCTTAGTTTATAAGGATTGCTTTCAGCAAGACAGCTAAACTCAATATGAATATGCTTGGAGATTAAACCCCTGCCTGTTAATTTGTTCCCAGCTCCTCATCTTTACTGTTAAAAATGTACATCAGGTAGGAATCTGATTTTGGCTTCTAGCTGCTAGTTCTTGCTGCCTACCAAGAGTGTGAAGCCATACAAGAACTTTGGCTATAGAGAGGAAAAAAATGTAAATACGACTTGAATGCTAATTGTGCTTTAGTGTTTTTAAGACATCTTGCTATAGGCCTTATTAGTCTTTTATGTTGTTGCATTTCTGTGCTGGTATGACCAGAACAGAGAGAATGAAATCATAATTTCCCTACTGCTGGGGGTGAATAGAATTTATTTTTCTTCTTATTATTGAAGTCTCTTAACAGGAATTAAGACTCATTGCTTTAAAGACACATGTATTTAATAACAGGGATTTGATGTGTTCTGATCTCAGTGCCCATATGTAGTCTCCTACAGATCAGAAGCAGTGCACAGCTGCAGATATTTGTGCACATGAAGTGCCTTACAGGACCACTGCCTAACTGCATGCATTTTACATGCTTTCCTTCTGATATGGATCTAAAGCTGCCAACAACAGCGTGGGAGCAGCAAAAATGAAAAGGAAGGGAAGGAATGTTTCCAATAAAAGTCTGCCTCCCTTGCATAGTCTAAGTGAGAGCAAGCATTCCAGCTTTGAGGGCTTTCAGCTGGCATTGTATGCAAAAATATTTCAAGGTGGGGAGAAAGAGACAAATATAAAGAGGGGGAGGAAAGGACTGCGGCACCACTGGGCTTCATTCAGATTTGCAGCCAGGATTGTGAAGAGGGAAGTGATGACAACTGCGGAGTTATAAGTGCGTAAGAGCAAAGTTTCCCACACATGTTCTCATCCGTATCACAGTTTGGGGTGCTTGGTAATGGAGGCTTGGGCTCCAGCCAGTAGGGAGGCATGGCCAACCACAAAGTTCAGATCTGGATCCAAACTTCTGCATGTTTGGGAATAGTTAGCCCTCTGGTTTGTGATTTTACTCATCTTAACTATGCACAAAAATAAGTAAGAAACTTGAACAAAGATGATTTTGAAGTTGCAGCTGTTAATACTACAAGCCCCTTAGCAGTTTCGATTAACCAGGGAGTTACACAAGATTTTGTTGTGGGTTTTATTTTATTTTATTTTAACAAATTTACTTTATATATGACAAATACTTTGTCATTTGTATTGAGTTTCCATCTCAAGCGAGTCTGAAATCAGGTTTGGAGTAAATGCTGCTTGACCCCACATTAGATCTTGTGCTTTAGGGAGCACGTGGTTATCTTCAGGAGAGAGTGAGCTCCTGTCCTGCTCTTAAAACCAGCCCTTCAACCCTGCTAAGGAAGAAGGGGCTGGCTGGGAGCCACTGTGCTGGCAGTGGTGTGGCAGCCACTGGCCAGTGTCACCAAACCTTGGTCCTGCTGGAGGCCAAAATAGTTGCATTGAGATGCAGCATGTTGTAGGGCACCACTGCCTTTTGCTAACCAGCCCTCTTTTCTGCCTGGGAGATCTGATTTCTACCCCATTTCTGGGCACTCTGCTGCTATAAGCATAAACACAGACATCCTGTGCTCATCTTCCTGACCTAATTGCATGAGGTAGAGTACGCAGAAGATGCTGGACACTGCTTAGTTTATTTGAACTTGAGGGAATGGCTTTGGTTGCTGGAGTTGGTGTGGCAACTGCCTGTAACCTTCTCTCTTTTCTCTTGCACTGCTGTTGTGGCAGGAGCTGCTTAGTTCTTGGAGGTGCTAGAGAAACCCTGCTTCTTGTAAGAGACCCACTTTTGCTAGAGCTTCGCTGCCTGAAATCCTAAAAGGCAGTTCCTCTGCACACTGCAGTTCTGCCTGATTGGGGGTCCAAAGCATGTCCAGCAGCTCCTTTGGAATGAGAGAGACTGGAATTGTGTCAATCACTTTTCATTTCATTCCATTTGAAACACAGATAAAACCACCACCGAGCTATTTAAGCAATCTTGCATGTGTTGATCAGACTCTGAAATTTGCATTTAATACCATAGCTACAGTGATTCATGACGTATTATATAGAATGGATAGATTTCGAAGATATGATTTGCTTTGTTGGTGGTTGTGTAACAAAAGAAAGACAATTGAGCAAACACGCTGCAGAAGTCTGACAATAGATAGGGACTTGGGAGGAGTTGTTCATGGTTTAACGTTTTTTTTGAGAGAGCATAATCTTTTTAATGCAAACCAAAGGTTTTTTTCCTGGTCATTCAAAAATAACACACCTAAGTAGTCCTCATGCTCCTCCTAATTACACTAACTACTGATTTTGGATTAATGTGGTTCATTCCAATACAGACTGTTCCCTGTTCATGCAGTTGGCATCAAAATGATCCTATCTTATGACTACTACTGTATATGATATAATTTAATTAAGGAGTAATCTCTTTCAAAATTGGTCATTAGCATTAGCTAGCAATTTGCTAAGTTTGCTTCAAAAGGTTAATGCTATAGCTATGGTAAGCAATAACTAATTTCATGGGGATTTATTGCTATTAAAAAGTATAATCAATTTCTAATAGCAATACTTAATTTTTTAAAAAGGCTGTAGGTTGGTTGAGTGCACTCAGATTACTTTACAATGGATATTTTTCTGGCAGATGAATTCTCTGCTAGTCAATTCAGTTTTGAGTTCTCAGATTTAGCACTTCAATTATGCATTCTTCATTTGTTTTATTAATTGTTTGGTTATATTTGACTATGCTGAACCATACATGCATGCATAATATATGACATATTATTCATGAAATTTTCCAATGTGACAGGCTCTGGTTACTCATGAGTAATACTGTATCTGTCACATAATAAATAGAGTAAAGCGACTTTATGTAAGCTTGTTCTAAGTTCTTAAACATAATTATCTGAATTGTTGAAAGGAAATAAGTGCTGAAATTACTCTGATGCACAATGTAGTAATTTGAGGAAAGAAATTCTTACGCGTCAGGTAGAACTCTCCTAAATACGTTTATGACACGAACAAATGAGATAAATTGAGATATTCTGTACTTAATACCTAGGTTGAATCTGGCTGAGATTGTCATGCCAACCCTTGCTCTTACTAATTAGCGGTTTGTTCTTTCCAGGCCAAATTATCTGCTGCTGTAAATTTCTGCAGCTTTATTAACTTCAGTAGGTCTGGATCGAATACATAGGCATAGAATTTAGTTGTGAAGAAGGATTTATTGCTGCTGTGTGAAGCTGAAGTTCTTGCAGGATTAGCCCTTCATGGTAGGGAACACATGACTGATGAATTCCATGAGATCCAGTATGCCTGGAAAGCCTGGTTTCATGTATCCTCTGGTCATCAAGTGCAATAACCCCAGCTCCCTCTCAGTGCCTTCAGATGCAAATATTCTGCCATGGAGACCGAAAGGAAACCTTCTGTCTTGATTTGAATCAAACACAACGAAAACATTTCAGTTTGCTGAATTGCAAAGTCTCATTTCAGGTTAGTTTGAGGTCTGTGCAGCTGGTGTGTGCCGCCCTGGTGCCTCGTGGGAGCTGTGTGCGGGTGTTTTGTTCCCTCGTCCTTCACTCCTCCTATTTCTGAATTTGTCAAGACAGTGAGAGTCTGACCGTAGACTTTGTGGGTGACAGGAGAAGGTGGGATGACAGTCACTGGAACTACAGCTCCCATCAGGCTCCAGCGCTTGAGGATGGCAGGTTTTACACTGAATTTGAGTTATTCTTCTTGAAAAGTAGCATGACATACAACATTACAGGGACTCAGGGAAATATATTCCCGCGCTGACATTAAATATTTTGAGGCTTTAATGTCAAAATACTTTTGTTTGAATTGAAAGTACCAGAAGAAACACTGACATTTTCAAATAAAAAAATTCAGAACATTTCATTCTGTAAGGCATTTTGATTTTAAAACAAACCAAATTTTTCCTTAGGGTGCATGATGTTACATTGGTCTTGTTTTTACATGGTGAAATATTTTTCAGTGATTTCCTACATGATATGGGGCTTCTGTATGTACAGAAGGAGAAATAATGTTAGCAGATGAATTTTGACACTTACTGAATTCCATAAAATGCATACCCAACTTCTTTGAACTTGCAGAGTAGCTTAAAAATATTTTTTAAATTTCCAAATATTTTGTTAAATCCTCGTTCTTATTGCTTTTTTTCCCCTCTAAAGCTTGTATTAGCATTACTACTTTAGGACTTTTACCAATTGTTTAATTTCCAATAAAATTTTGAGAGTTCAGCCTTTCAATATATAGCAGAAATTTATAGAAAAGGGTGATTTAAAGTGAAATCACAGAAATCATTGGTATAGTAATCAGTTACACTTTTGTTGCCTGTTTCTGCTTGATTGTTATTCACCTGCAGTGCAGTCAGTAACTTCACAGGAAGCAAACAGACCTCAATAGAAAGAACATCAACCAACCTGTCAAGGGCAACATTTCTCCAAATTCACAATTTTTACAAGGCTAATATGCTCTGGAGAGTTACTCCAGCTTCATTAAGACAGGGCAAACACAATATAACAGTTCTTTCCTGGGTTTCTAGAAGAGAACTAGAAGATGGTATCTGTTCCTTTCCTTGCAAATCTTAAAATTTTATTGAGAGAAATGCACTACTGAAAATAGTCGATTTGTGACATAGGTCCTACAGCAGAGAAAGATTTAAACAGGTATTCGTTATGTGTTGTCAATTTTGGTTCGCCTTTTGGATTGTTGTGTTTAAAGACAATCTGACAACCTTGAAAACTAAATATAAACTCTTATGACTGAAATTCATGTGCATTCATTAATATTGGAAGTTAGTTTAGAAAAACTTCAGCCATATTATGATGTCTTGAAATGCTACTAATGTATACTAATACTTTTGTTATGTTCTCTTCTGGTAGTAAGAATTAGATGCTGCTTTAATTTATTACAAATGCAAACTACTGAACATGTAGTTCATTTCCTAGCATGTAAAACTGCCTTTGAGTTGCGGCATCTAGTTTTGCCTTCCTGGTGCAATACAAAAAGAAATCTGACTTCCCAAAAAATTTCTTATATGCAAAGGGAATTTTTGAATACTCTACGAGAGTGAATTCAGTGGCTTTTTTAATCTTCTGTCCTGGTTTCAGCTGGGATAGAATTCATTTTCTTCCTAGTAGCTGGCATAGTGCTGTGTTTTGGACTTAGTAGGAGAAGAATGCTGATAACACACTGATGTTTTAGTTGTTGCTAAGTAGTGCTTACCCTAGTCAAGGCCTTTCTTTTTCAGCTTCCCATGCTCTGCCAGGTGCACAAGAAGCTGGGAGGGGGCACAGCCAGGACAGCTGACCCAAACTGGCCAAAGGGCTATTCCATACCATATGATGTCATGCTCAGTATATAAACTGGGGGGAGTTGGCCAGGGGGCAGTGATCGCTGCTCGGGGATGGGATGGGCGTTGGTCAGCGGGTGGTGAGCGGTTGCATCACTTGTTTTTCCTGGGTTTTCTTCCTCCGTCTCTCTCTCATTGTTTTCATTACAAATTATTATTATTACTTCATTACAAATTATTATTATTACAATCATTATTTTATTTTATTTTAATTATTAAACTGTTCTTATCTGGACCCACAAGTTTTCTTACTTTTGCTCTTCCGATTCTGTCCCCCATCCCGCTGGGGGTGGAGGGTGAGCGAGCGGCTGTGTGGTGCTTAGTTGCTGGCAGGTTAAACCACGACATCTTTATTACACACTCCATTACAGAATTACACAGAGTAATAATACTTTTTTTTAGGCAGAAGTAGGTTAAGCTTGTAGAACAGTGAACTGCAATTCAGTAGAAAAAGTTCAGCATGAAAATTCATTGCAAACATAAATAGGAATACCTCCATTGACTCCACTGGTATTGTGTATTTCAGGAGACAGAGCAGTCTAAGGAGTCTGTACCTCACACAGCACAAATGAATGTATACTTCCCTTTTAGTCTCATTATATTAGATATATGTTTCAGCTTGCATCTGTGCTTTGGTTTTCATGCTACAGATGCTATTGTAGCAGTTCCAGTGACACACAAGTACCAGTTCTTCCAGTATCCTGACTTTTCTGACACAGGTATGTATGTGGTCATGGAGGGTTTTATTTTAAAGAGCACATTGTTACATTAGTCATGAAGTCACACAACAGTACCGCATCTGATATTTTACAGAGAAGTATGTATGAATGAAATGCAATGTTGATATTGAATAAGTAAGACTCACTATGGCAATTTTTATGTATGGAAAGCACAAGAGGAGATCTGTCTTTCTGTAACATCTGAATAAGAATCCTGAAATGTACCACATGCCTAATAGAAATGTGGTTCCTGGGGCTGTTCTTTTATACTGAATGCTAGATGTAGTCTTCTGAGATGGAAGAATAAAATCAGCATTCAAAGCATATTTGTGTTAGGGCTGTTAAAAGATTTACTTTCCATTCACTACCAGCATTTTTGCTCTCGCATTTCTCATCTGTTTACCTACAGACTCACCAAAGGGTGAGTGCCCTCTTCTGTCACGCAAATGTGCTGGCTAGCAGAAAACCAAGAACATTACTGCATTGATTTTCTTTCATGCCTGCAAGCCATGAAGTTCCCATGATTAATCTAAATCAATAATTGTGGTAGAGCAGAAGGTGATCTGCATAACTGCTGATGAAAGAGAGAACACCGAAACTTCCATTCAACACTCTTTGTTGTACATTTACACACTTGTAAATACTTATCTTCAGAGGACTTCCACTGCACCAGGCTTCATACTGCGAAGCCTGAAGTTTTTAGTGTGATATTGGCAGAATTTCCTCAGCAGGGACCCCCTCAAAAGGTTTTAGCACAAGTAAATTAAAAAAAGAGCTAGGACCTGAGCTGGATCCCCTGCTTGCTTGTTAGAGGGGAGATGTGAATAGAATAGAATAGAATAGAATAGACTAGACTAGACTATTTCAGTTGGAAGGGACCTACAACAGTCATGTAGTCCAACTGCCTGACCAATTCAGGGCTGACTAAAAATTAAAACATGTTATTAAGGGCATTGTCCAAATGCCTCTTAAACACTGAGGGGCTTGGGACATCGACCACCTCTCCAGGAAGACTGTTCCAGTGTTTGACCACCCTCTCGGTAAAGAAATGCCTCCTAACGTCCAGTCTNATTGAATAAGTAAGACTCACTATGGCAATTTTTATGTATGGAAAGCACAAGAGGAGATCTGTCTTTCTGTAACATCTGAATAAGAATCCTGAAATGTACCACATGCCTAATAGAAATGTGGTTCCTGGGGCTGTTCTTTTATACTGAATGCTAGATGTAGTCTTCTGAGATGGAAGAATAAAATCAGCATTCAAAGCATATTTGTGTTAGGGCTGTTAAAAGATTTACTTTCCATTCACTACCAGCATTTTTGCTCTCGCATTTCTCATCTGTTTACCTACAGACTCACCAAAGGGTGAGTGCCCTCTTCTGTCACGCAAATGTGCTGGCTAGCAGAAAACCAAGAACATTACTGCATTGATTTTCTTTCATGCCTGCAAGCCATGAAGTTCCCATGATTAATCTAAATCAATAATTGTGGTAGAGCAGAAGGTGATCTGCATAACTGCTGATGAAAGAGAGAACACCGAAACTTCCATTCAACACTCTTTGTTGTACATTTACACACTTGTAAATACTTATCTTCAGAGGACTTCCACTGCACCAGGCTTCATACTGCGAAGCCTGAAGTTTTTAGTGTGATATTGGCAGAATTTCCTCAGCAGGGACCCCCTCAAAAGGTTTTAGCACAAGTAAATTAAAAAAAGAGCTAGGACCTGAGCTGGATCCCCTGCTTGCTTGTTAGAGGGGAGATGTGAATAGAATAGAATAGAATAGAATAGACTAGACTAGACTATTTCAGTTGGAAGGGACCTACAACAGTCATGTAGTCCAACTGCCTGACCAATTCAGGGCTGACTAAAAATTAAAACATGTTATTAAGGGCATTGTCCAAATGCCTCTTAAACACTGAGGGGCTTGGGACATCGACCACCTCTCCAGGAAGACTGTTCCAGTGTTTGACCACCCTCTCGGTAAAGAAATGCCTCCTAACGTCCAGTCTAAACCTCCTGATGAAGGGCATTAAATCATTCCTTGAAGAATGAAAGAGTTGTGTGCATCACAGTGATGATGCTGGGCTTTTTGCAGGCTAGAAAATTGCAATTCTAGCTATCTTTCAGCTTATGTGGTCTCCTCTGTAATAACAGGAGGCCCTGTTCACTGGTATTTCCTTTTTGCTTTCCTCATGTAGGAATCTTTTCAGTCTCTTTTTTACCAACCCTCTATAAAGAGATTGAAAAACAACTGTGAACTTTGAAATTGGAACTAAGAAGTTGATCTGTTAAATGTATGCATTCATATATTACATGTATACAAGTAAGCACAGTATAAGAGTGTTATGCAAGTGATAGGGGGAATGAATTTCAGGTGAACTCTTTATAGATATTATAGACATGATTCATAGTTCAGGTTTCGGCTAAGAGTCCGCTAGAAGTTTTATTCTTCCTGTGCTCTTTTTTCAGGAAAAAAGAAGCTATTGCTGTGAACTTGGTGTATAGTCATTTTAAGGCTTAAAAGGATGTGTATGGATTTTGAAAATTTAGTTATTGGTTTTCAAAATGGAAGAACTCCAAAGCATGGTTCTCTCTTACATTTTTTTGGCTGCTTGTACAAATTCTGCTTAGAAAACTGGCCTGCCACGCTTGTGGCATAATGTACATTAGAAAACAGCTTTGCAATACTTCACTCTGCTGACTGTTACTGACTGGCTTTCTATCAACAAGTCTGCCTTGTAAAAGCTGCGCATTTTAAGCATATAAGTAGCTCAGTGAAAACAGGTCTCTTTATGGGCTATTAACTGAGCGTACTGGAAGTAAATGGTGGTTCTGTATCTCTAAAGTTTTATGTTACTTGAAGGAAAACTATATTACAGCTAAACTAGCTACACTTTTAGGGATACATATGTTTTTTATATGTCTAAAGAACACGGCGTAGCAAATGGTCTAATCTGACTATCACAACCTGTCTTTGGACCTGGATAAGTATGTGAAATGTCAGCGATCACAATGATAATCTTTGGCAGTTTGTTGTCTATGCAAAATGTCCAATCTTAAACAAACATCAGTATTGTAACACTTTGTATAGAATCCGCATTTCAGTGTTTAGATATACAGTTTTAAAAGTAAAGAAATGAAAAAGGGGGAAATGGTCACATCCAGCTTCTCTACAGCATAACTGTGACAGGAAAGAAATAAGTGATATCTTCGTCAACTTTATGCAGATGTGTGTATAAAAGAAAAATTTTGGTTCTTTGTTTCTTGGTGTTAGAAATGGATGTTTGGTGCAAGTATGATGCATTATTAGTAAAGGCTAACTGCTTGTATTTTTTGACAGAATTAAGACTGAGAAATGTAGAAGGTGAATCCTTGCAAGCTAATACTGCTTCCAGCGGTGTGAATTGTGAAATATGTAAATTATATGTTACTCTAGGTAGTGATTTCCTTTTAATGCTAAAGATTTTTCTCTGGTAGCTCTTGTACTTATGTAATTTGTGTGAGAGTTGTAACAACTGGTACAGCAACAATTTTGCTTGTGCAGGATTGCTGCACAACTCGGTGTCCCAGAAACAAGTGATGCCTGAGACAGATACAAGTCACTGGTGATCTAATGCAGAAACGAGGTTTGCGTAAGTCCCAGCAGTTCACATCAGTAGTTTAACCACAAAACCATCTGCAGTTTCATGCTCTTGTTCTGTACTTGTCTTTTGAATACACTGGTATTCATCCCCGCCAAATGCTTGTCAGTCCAGTACTGTTTGAATGACTACCTTGTCTTCTTTTTTTTGAATAACAGCAAGGACAGGTGGCTGCATAGTTTCCAATCAAGAAAGAATGCTAATGAATTATACAGAACTTCTGACTTGCATTTAGTAGCACCATGACATGTTATAACAGCCTGCCAAACCCAGCATTTCTTATAAATCACATTTCAAGGGGCAAACCTATCTATCTGTCATAGCTGAGGCCTCTGCAAGAGTCAGTGTTTGAAGATGACATGATTTGCTCTATCTTGTAAAGTGCCTTTTTATGATAGATGTTTCCTTTTTTAATGCACTAAGAAAGGTAATTTAATATTTTCTTCCTGCTGCCCAACCAAGACAGCACTGTGCACTTTCCTTCATTTCTGGAAACACTCTATTGTTCTTTTGCAAGAAGAAAATCCATTTCAGGGATGGTGTTTGAATAATCATTGGCAACATGCCTGAAGTATTGACATTGTCTCATCAGGACTCTGTACACCTGCATGTCCATGCAATGTCTAATCTTATTTAGCAAGAAATCGATTTTATATAAGTTTGTTAAATACTGACTGTTTTTATGTACTTATCTTTGTGGTCATACAGATGACCTGGAGCCTAGACATACCGCTGGCAGAAACACTATAAAGGCTGATGATTTATTTCCTAACAAATGGTGGTACAATTTGTAGATGTAACATGAGGAAACACATACTAGTTCTTCACTAGACAGCGATGTGTGTCCAGCAACATTAAATCGAATGGGTAAAGCGACTTTCTGATGTACAACAGGGAGTGTTTGTTTCAGAATTTATCCTCAGGCCTTTGGGTAAGGAATTATTCATCATTTTCAGTTTTCAGAGGATCATAACAATAAATTTGCTTCTGCAATTTGACCTCATTAGCAGATCTCAGTAGAGAAAAATTTTTCTTTTTGAAGAGGTCAAGTCATTGGAGAGTTATTTCTGTCTTACAAGTGAAATGAGCAGGAAGGAAGTGTCAGCACTCCGAGGAAATGTTCAGCCATCTTAGAGCTTTCTACATTTTCTGTTACATACCTGTATAAGAAATCTATGCAGCTCTATGAGATAGTGTTTGACTTCATGGAAACAAGAAAGGCTAAATCCCCAGCTGGTATAAATCAGCCTTGTTTTACTGAATCAGTAGAGCTATGCACTTGCTTTACACCAGCAGACAAGCTGGGTGAAAGTGCGCATTAGAAAAGGGAAGCTTATGTGCATGCAGGTATACTATGTGTATTAGTGGTAATTATCAGT
>VYZW01035535.1:0-11496 GCA_013401315.1 Balaeniceps rex | reverse complement strand
GGTCCATGTCTTCCTTGTGCTGGGGGCCCTAGAACTGGATGCAATACTCCAGGTGGGGTCTCATGAGAGATGGGAGAATCACCTCACTCAACCTGCTGGCCACATTTTTTATGCAGCTCAGGATACAAGTGGTTTTCTGGGCTGCAAGCGCACATTGCCAGCTTATGTCCAGTTTTTCCTCCACCAATATCACCAAGTCCTTCCTGCAGGGCTACTCTCAATCAGTTCAACCCCCAGCCTCTATTGATATCGGGGATTGCCCCGACCCACATGCAGGACATTGCACTTGGCCTTCTTGAACTTCATGAGGTTCACATAGGCCCACTTCTCAAGCCTGTCAAGGTCCCTCTGGATAGCATCCCTTCCCTCAAGCGTATCAGCTGCACCACCCAGCTTGGTGTCATCTGCAAACATGCTGAGGGTGCACTCAGTCCCACTGTCTATGTCACTGATGAAGATATTCACCCCAGTACAGACCCTTAAGGGACATCACTTATTACTGGTTTCCACTTGGATACTGAGCCATTGACTGTAGCTCTTTGGATGTGGTCATCCAGTTAATTCCTTAACCATCTAACAGTCTATCCATCAAACCTATATCTCTCCAATTTAGCACCAAGAATGTTGTGGAAGACCATTTTAAAGGCCTTACAGAAGTCCAGATAGATGACGTCCATAGTTCTTACCTTGTCCGCTGATGGAGTCACTCCATCATAGAAGGCCACCAGAGTAGTCAGGCACAATTTGCCCTCGGTGAAGCCATGTTGTCTGTCTCTAATCACCTCCCTGTCATTTGTATGTCTTGACATAGCTTCCAGGAGGATCTGTTCCATGATCTTACCAGGCATAGAGGTGAGGCTGACTGGTTGGTCGGCCAGGGTCCTGCTTTTTTACCCTTTTTAAAAATGGGTGTGATGTTTCCCTTTTCTCCAGTCACTGGGGACTTAGTCTGACTGCCATGACATTTCCTATATGATAGAGAGTGGCTTGGCAACTACGTCACCCAATTCCCACAGAGTAAGTTAGTTCACTACTTAGGCAACGCTGTCTGACCATTATCACAAAGTCCCTTCACACTTTGTAGACACCTACATTTCTGCGTGCTGCAGATACACGTGATTACCTTCCAGTAAGGATTTTAGTATGAATAGCTAAACTATATCTAGACAAAATATAACCAGAAAGCTATATTGTGTTGACCATCAGAACAGATTGATACTTATTATTTTTTCCAGGTTCGTTTCTCACCAGTCACACAAAAATGATTGCACAAAGTCACAGGTTTGCTCTTCACTGATAAAATCAAAACAGTTATTTACTTGATATAGCTTAACACTTTCTTGCAAAAACAGTGTCATCGCTTCTGGAAATATCACTCTGAAAAAGCTCAGAGGCCTGCTCCCTTAAGCATGCACTTTGTACATTTTACACCTTCTACACATTTTTTAACCATACCGGTCAATGCCTTGGGCATGATTTTTACTGGCTGTGGAAATAACTTCTGACAAACTTACTTTAGCACTTACCGTAATATCACCACAGTTACGCTGTTATCACAATTTAATACACAATCATTACTAAAAACAATTTTTAATGAACAATCTAAACATTCTAACTTCAGAAACATTCTTTTTCTGTTTTTTTTTCTTCACATAAACAAATAATGTCACAATAACCTTTTTGTATTGAGGGTGACTTCTATATTGAAATATATGCATAATGCCATATACTTTTGTCAAGAGAACTTCTTAGGCATAGATGTTACTTCCTTGCATTTCTCTAGAGTTCCAACCTTGAGAAATTAAATAAATGTGTTATTAAAAAAATAGTTCTTAGACAGATTCTGGAAGTATCCCTGCTAGTGCATCTTTCTATTCTAAATCACCTGCTGTTTCCTGGTACTGTAAAACCTCAAATATATGAGATTACTCATCATAGAAGAGGTCTTTCTTAAAGTGGGAAGACAGAGCACCAAATGCACAGTCACAAAAATACCCACAACAATCAAGATCACTCTGTACAATCAGAGGCCAGTGGGAGTTTGCCTGAACAGAGTCAGAAGACAAAAACAGACACTTACTCTTCAGCCTGGTGTTATAATTACTGTCTTTTATCAGAAAGCATAAAGCCAGAATGTTCAGAAGTAAACCCGAAACAGATCTATTTCACTCTGATTTTGTGTGTAAAAAGACTGATGTTATCAACAGGACCTTAGGAACATTTGCAGAAGAAAATTTACTTTTAAAGACACAGCACTTAATTTTCAAATGGTCTTCAAACTAGTCTGGCTTTTGCATTTCTAGTGATGTGAAAGATGACAATAAATAGCCAACTCTATATGAAGCTAAAATTATTTGGAACTGCAATTTAATTATTAAATCATAATCTTTTAAAACATCAATTCTCTCCATTGTCCTTGATTTTAAAATGCCTCGCTTTACATATAACAAGTGGTGGGGTCATATATGTAATATATATGCTTATGTACAGCTATGTGTACACTAGGGAGTTCTGATAGACGGTACAAGGGCTTTTGGGCTTAAGCTTGAATCATTATCTTCACTGGAACAATGGTGCAGTGATGAGATCTGGAGGTCATCCCAGAAGGATATCATTACCTTCTCATGTTATATTTCTCTCATGGTATATGCATGGTGCAATATGGGCACTGATCATCAAGAACAGTAAGGGGCAGGGTGAGGTTTTAACACTTTCCCTCTGAAGGATTATATCCCATACTTGCTATGACGCTATGAATGATGTCTGGGAGATAGGCTCTGAAACAGAGGTTATATTAGTCCTTGGGCATCAAGGAGGTAGAGCTGAAGAAATTGACCATTTTACATAATATTTTAGTGATGAAAAAACAGCTATGATACAGGACACTTTCAATTGATTATCTTGTCTTGTTGAGGAATCTGATCCCAAGTCAATGCTGCAGTCATGAGGAGATAAGGGATAAAGAAGAGTAGTTCTCTGTCTTTTCTTTGTTTCAGTAAGTACCCTAAATATTGGGCTACATCAACACTCATCTGTCTTTGTCCCAATGAATATTTTATTATGTTATGCAAAGAACAATACTGTAATAAGAGGCTATGAAAGAGTCCTGACTGGGACTCTTAACCAGTCTGTCTAACAGACAGACTCACACCCAGCTGTTTGCTCACTCCCCTGCTCAGTGGGACAGGTAGGAGAAAATAGGAAAAAACAGGAATAAAAAAGCTCAAGATAAAAGATAAAAGAGGTCAAGATAAAGACAGCGAGATCACGTACCAAATACCATTGTGGGCAAAACAGACTTGACCTGGGGAAAATTAATTCATTTCCAGTTAAAATAGGTTTGGGTAGTGAGAAACAAAAAGACGAACATGAAAACCATATCTTCCCTCCCACTTTCCCAACCTCAATTTCACTCCAGACTCCTCTACCTTAAACCGAGTGGCACAGGGGGCCGAGTGCTGAGTGGAAATGGGCAGTTGCGGTCGGTCCATAACACTTAATCTCTGCCACTCCTTTGTTTTCACTTTTCCTCTGCTCCAGATTGGGCTCTCCATCAGGCGCAGCTCTTCAGGAATAACCACCTGCTCTAGCATGGGGTCCTCCACGGGCTGTAGTGTGGATATCAGCTCCACTATGGAACACCTCCTTCTCCTCCTCTTCTTCTGACCTTGGTGTTCCCTCTGTTGTTTCTCACTGGTTTTGTTCCCTCCTCTTCTGCCTGTGTGGTGGTTTTGCCCTTTCTTAAATTCTTAAATATGTTTTCTCAGAGGTGCCACCATCTTGGCTGATGGTCTCAGCTGTGTTCTGCAGTGGGTGGATTGGTGCCAGCTAGATGTACAGCACAGGGCAACCCCTGGGCTCTTGTCACAGAGGCCACCCCTGCACTCCCCCCACTGCAAACACCCTGACACCTATACCTAACACAAATGTCAACCCAAATCCCCACAGACAGAGGAGGAATGTGTACATTAAGAAACCACTGAATAAAATGGAGAAAGGGAAGTGTTAAAAGAGGGAAAGTTCAAAGCTGTGAATGTTGATTGAGGAACAATTTTTCCTAAATCAACTAGGAAGAGGTTACACAACATGTGCTCGCTTCTGTGAGTATGTGTTTCCCATCTACAGGTACCTATTTTTTCCTATGCACTGTGTACATGTTAGATCCATGTAGATCATATAACCTTTAAAATTTATATGATCCTGAAACTGGAAACAGAGTTATAAAGAGAACATGAAAGTACAAATTCCAAGCATACCTGACTGCAATCTATTTACCTGGAGATTTTTTAAGATTTCTTTGTGGCACTTCCAGGTTCTGGCAGGCTGGAAGGCAATGCAGCTGCACCCTGCCCCTCTGCAGCCTTTCTGAATGAGCCTCCCCCAGTATTTGCCCTGTAGTAGAAGACATCGCATCCTGAATGCTGTGTCCCAGGCTTCACCGTTGATGCTCATGTAGCAGGGTGGAGGGAGGCTGACAGCTTTGCCTGCCCATGCAGGTTTTCTTTGCCTCTGCCCTTTCTGACACAATGACCTCTCCCTCTGCTTTGTTCAAGGTGGGATCTCATTCCCGAGTTCACCCAGCGGGGATGTGACTGCAGCAGCACAGCTCTCTGCTTCTACATGGGGCTTTGGTGATGTTGACACCTCCTCTCTTTTCCATACTGTTAACGTGTTTCCTTTCCTGAGATTTAGACTACAAAATCAAAGCAATGTCTTTTCCCTCTCTGTGTTAGGATCTTGTTCTGCTTTGAATTCATGTATTCCTTCAAACTTAACAGGACTTCTTGCAGGTCACTGTATTTTCAAGCTTCTTGCCATGCCATATTATATGGATGATGTATTGTAAAAATATTCAGTGTACAGATATCTAACCTAACTTACAACCAATATCCTGGTTTTCTTTCCTCAGAGAGACTAAACATCATATTAAAAATCCAGATGACAGATATGACATTCATATGATTATTTCAATCTTGCCACCTCTTTTGCTATCTTTCTGAATATTACAAAGTTTCTCATGTACAGACATACACATGAATGCTTACAGTCCTACTTATGTTTTTTATCTTGTTATTTATGATTGTTGATCATAATACAGTTTTCACTGTAGATTTCACATAGCTTTCTCTGGAAAGTTGAAGTTAAATTATAAACTGTACTTAAAAGTATATTGTCTTTGCACGCTAGAGCAAATAGGGCCTAATTTAAAGAAATGGGTGTGTCTTTCTTCTGTGAGGGGACTAAAAGAGCTTAGCTGACTTAGTCAAGCAAAATTGTGTCTGAAAGAAGAAATGACTGTTCTCTTTATGGTGAAATAAATACTGTGGTGAAAAGATCAATTTATGCTAGCGGACAATGCAGACATCATAACAAAAATGGTATTACCTAGCCAAGATTATACATATAGTACAAATGAGTAATTTTCTAACTTCTAGAAAAATCAGTATCTAGCATTAGGATCAGCAGGGCTGAGTAGCACTGCTGTTTTTAGAATAGTGCCTGAGAAGCCTGACATGGTAGCAATGGGGCAATAATATCATGGATCAAAGTAATGGAAGCAAATCTCAGTAAAAGCCAAGGTAGACTGGCCTCTTAGTCAAAATGCCTTATGTCAGAAAGAATTCAGTCCTAAAATGAAATCTGCATGTGGTCAGCTTAAGTAATAGAGAAGTGTAGCTTAAAAAAAAATGTACATCCATTGGCACTTGATGATAGAATAAAAAAGATTAGAAAAGGAGTTATGATGTCCTAATTACACTTGAAACAACTCATGGGGGGATTTCCATGTGTGTGGGGAAGCATTTCTCACATATATTGGACTTCATAGTCATATGAGGACTCATAACTAGAATTCACATGGGAACAAAATCTGTTGGCTATGATGACTGACAATGATAGACACCCACTGCTAGTGAGGGACTAGATTTGATGACCTACTGCCTACCTACCTTCCAGGCTTTGGGCCGGTCCCACAGATCAGGATGAATTCCAGCCAATGTCAGTTCTTGGTTCATGAAACATGTCAGATAGACAAGAAAGAGTTTTCGTGTATTCACAGAACAACAACATGTTGAGCAACTCCCAACAACCTCTAAACAGAATGAAACCCTGCCCTAGAGCAACTATCTCTGGGGACAAGAGGCTGTTTCTCCCTTCTTGTCCATTCAGTGATGGCTTTAGCATTGCTGCTCTGATTGTAATAAATCAACATCTCCAAGGAAACAAATTTAATAACAAAGTGTTTGTCTACCTTTGTATAGGTAGACAAATGTTGACAGATGTATACCTGTCAACAACTGCAGTTCCCTGTTTGTTTTTTTTACTTTTATTCTAGATATTTGTCTAAGTGCATTCATATAACTTAAGTTCTTTTTATAGTTGTTCCTACTTTGAGACATTGCATGCTACCCAAGGTGATTTTCATGGTCAAATTATGAACTGTTGAAAAAAATATTTCTAAAGTAAATACTTACAGATTCTTAAATCTAATGGCAGTGTTAGCTACAGTTATTGTACTCGAGAGAAAGCAATCTTCTGTTCTGGTAGATACTAATTAAGCTATAGTGTCCATGGTATAGTAAACATTAGTGACCTATTTTTTCTTTCTTTTGTTTAAATCTTAACATACAGATTATGATGGGGCAATTTAGTTCACACTCTTCTGGCCATTTTCTTATCATTATCATGCAATGTAATAAGATATTTCATTATTATTTAGTCTGAAACTTTAGCAGAGAAGTTGTTGAAATTGCCTCTAAATTTATACTTGAGTTACTGGACTCATTATTTCAAACATCTTGGTCTGAATCAATATCAGTAATGATTCATTCTTTTGATTAAGAAGTGACTCCATCTGTAGATGTCAGATAATTACTGAGATGACCTATAATGAGAACATTTCACAACTCTCTGACTTAAATTTCTTATTCCCTCAACAGCATAATGACTTCCTCCTAGATCTTTTTATAGTGTGTCTATGCTCCTGGGGTTTCTTTTCATGATCAGTCACTATCAGTGGTTGCTTCTATCATCTTTTTTTAGACAAAGAAAGATAGTGGCCCCATACAACAAAAAATGTGCTTTGTCTAGGATTATATTTTATATTTTTCCCTGCATATTTCCAAATTTTGTTCTAAAAGCTCTGTTACACTAGTGAGTGTTTAAAGCTGACATGGACTGCAATAGTAAAAGATGATAGACGATATTCTTTGTTATTCATTTAAGTAGTCTTAGGGGAATCAATGATTTTTAAATATAAAATATTAAGATTAGAAATGCAAGATATTCTTTTGATCCCAACAGCTGGGAATATGGTATTTAAAAGTTTGTAAGAAGAAATGATAACTTTCACTGTGAGGCTTGCTGCAGTACTTGAAATTCATTGCTATACAAAATACAAAGAGTGCTTTGTAGTTAAGTTGTAAATTCTGTTATTTCTTTTGGTTCTTTTGTGAATCATTTCCAGGGAATAGAAAAATTACATCAGCATTAGACTCTGCCTTTTGACTCAACACACTGCATATTTTTACTCATATATATTCACAAATATTTAATAGCTTTCTAATATAGTCATGTAAATAGATTATGAATATCTGCTTTTACTAGCAGTCTCTGCTCTCTGCTCTCCTTCTCACTATTTTTACCTGTTGGTTTAACAAATGAATTGATTCAATATTGGCCTTTAATTTGGTTGGTATGTCATCCATGGCTGCCAGCTTCTCTGCCAAGAGAGTCTCCTGTGCACTCCTAATGCAAACAAAATAAGCTACTTTCTTTTTGGTTTTTTTTGTTAAAACTGAAAACCAAAAGGTCAAATATATGTAAAATGTTTAAAATACCATTATTCAGGCAAGCAGTGTAAGGGAATATACTCCCTACTAATGACTGCATTTTTTTCTGAGTGAAAGAAACTTCAAGCTCATTAATTACTACCACTTCATTCTTTTCCCAAGATTTACATTCCTGTTATGTGACTGGACTTGCTTAAACAGTTGGAAATAATGAAGACCAAAATGACAGGCTTATTTCCCAGCTTCCTTTTATAGTAAAGAGAAAGAAATTTTGTCTAACAATAGACCTTGAGTACAGTACGTCAAAAACCTCAGATACATTTCTATCACAAAATACCTTTAATACTGCACATTTACTGCATCAATAGACATCTGCTTTATTAGTATCAAAAAAATGGAATCATTATCCCTTCCTGATGTACATATCAATTTTAGACCTTACATTAAAAATACATGCATGAATGAGACCAGCAAGAACACTAATGAATGAAACCCATCTAACTTAAGAGACGTGGCCTCACTGAATTCAGAAAGAAATCCGAACTGTGATGACAATCCCTTTTGTAATGGGTTTTGTATATGTGTATGTGTGTGCATGTGTTTTTGATGACAGGAAAAAGAAACAGAGCGAAGATGATCAAGGAGGAACAATCCAGATAAAATACAGTTACTCTACTGAAACAGTAAAAAGCAGTAAATATTCACAATAAGAATCAGATTTTCTTGCACTGATGTGATAGTCTGGTGGGCCCTCAACTACACTGGACTCTGTACTTCTGCTGTGTCGCCCCATGTCAGAAATTACTTGCCACATTTTATATTATCTAACCTGCTAACAGCTTCACAATCATGAGAGTATCAGAAGTGCTCAAATCAGATATTTAAATAGGTGGATTAGGCAAAATTGATTAAGTAAATAGTATGAGCAGAAGATAGATATAGTCTTATAAAATTAATTTAATATAATACTGTCTTGAAGTTTCTAGAATGCATTTCATTTTCTTTTCTGGATAATGGGATATATAATGTTGTTTTGTGTGAAAATGAACATCCAATAAAGTACAATGCTGGTTTTGATTAATCCATTTCCATTGTATAGAAACTGCTTGTACCTTTCAGAAGTATCCCCATGAGTCTTGGTTGGTATCTATCTCACTTGCTAAGAAGAAATTTTTAACTTTCAAGGTAAAATCACTCTTTAAGAGCTTCTCATATATATCTGTCATTACAGAGTACACTAATTGTTAACAACATTAATTGGCTTCATTTCTCTTAAGATTTGCTTATTTGAAATTGACCTAGATTTTGTTGAGAGATCAACATTAAGAATTTTTACCACAAGATATTTTGCAGATCTGGCAAATCAATTACACTGGTGATTTGAACACTCAGAAACAGCTGAGTACTTCTCAGTGTCATCATGGAAACACTGTTTAAAGTGAGTACATGAACTTCACTAGTTTTCTCCCATGAAAGGGTGTCTGTAAGTACACAATAAACAACAATCCTTTTCTGCAATATAATTTTGTTACAAACCTTCACAGTTTAGTGTGGGTGCTGTACAGTATGTGTCTTTAAAAGCTGAATGTCCTATGTTATGGAAAGAGTTTAGAATGTACTGTCACAAGTGCTGATGTAGTTTGGCCTTCTTTACAAACACTTTCTTCCATGAAAATATTTGGCACGTACAAAAGAAAAATCTCCCATTCCTTCCATACCTTCTGTAATAACCAAGGAATGACAGTCAAATTCTCGTAATTTGTGCACACTGATGTTTAATGTAACTATTTAAAAGAAATCTCTGTGCATATATGTAAAATTTTCATGAAACACTAGTAGGTTTAGCAAGATTAATCCAGCTTTCCTGGGAACAGCACACAAATGAAAGTCACGCCAAATTCTATGCTTCTCTGACCTACTGCTCAGAAAATGGTGCTCTTCAGAAAGGTATGACTAATTTTTACAGTCCAGAAGATTCTTCTCTTTGTCAATTTTAATCTTAGAGAAATTTGTGCATCTTTTTTTAACAACTAAAAATATTTTTAGAATGACAACAAAATGTGCCTCATTTCAGTCAGAAAACAAAAATTATAAATTGAGCAAATCCTTCTACAAATTGATCACTGATTTATTAGGCAGTCTCCATTTGTCCTGATGCAATAAATGTAAGGTTCTCAAGTAACTTTCTCATGCACTTCTGAACAGCTCACCTGGCCTCCCACCCATTTATTCATTTCTGCAATGACTTACCGTTCAAAATCTCAGATCAAAATAAATGATGTTGAAAAGATGATAACAACTTGGCACTGAAATGTTTCCTCCTCTCTGCACGTGAGTCATTTCTCCTTTCATTATATCTCAGGTAGGTAAGAGTCATTCCTGAAACAGCTACAACTTTCTCTACATAACAATGAACAATTTAAAGTTTAAAATTTCAGGGCTTGAAGGTTTTGATATAGAAATTTAGTATCTTGAGAAAAAGAATTTCGCAGCTTCCCAATGAGACCTAGCATGTCCTTCTGGAGCTGGCAAGGTTAAACATATTAGACTAAGAGGCTGTTATAATTTAAAGGCTCTAGAGTTGTTGTAGGTCTTTTTTTACATTTTCATGATTTCTTAGGAGGTTTGTATATTCAAACAGCATATAAGAAATGCAAGAAATAATCTTGAAAAATTTTCACCTATTTTCTCTGAGTGTGTTTACAACGTAGATGCCAAAGATAAAATACCTAACCTGTTTTAATCTTCCATTATTGCAATTAATTCTCTAAATTTTAACAAAAGAAGTGTAAGATTAGAAATAGCAAAATAAGTGGTCCTGATAATAAACTCTTAATAAGAACCTGTGCCATAGTATGGAAGAGCTTGAAAAAAAAGCATGTTCTGAATAGCTTTGGAAATAGAGAATGGCGGTTCTTTCCACTACCTGTTCCCAGCTGCTGTACCATGCTTAGTGAAGCTAGGCGGTTACCTAGTGGAGAGTATATTTGAAACAACCTTGTATTTTCAGAAGGAATTCAGGTCCTTCTGCTGAATCTCATAAGAATATTATGCGGTCTTGTAACCCTTCCTGTTAAATCATAGTCCGCCTAATTGTTTGTCACTTTCTCTCTCCCTCTCTTTTTTTTTTTCCCCTCCCCTTTGTTTTTCCTTTGCTTAAGAAAAGGCTTTGGCCTTTTTAAAACATCTAATGCATGGATTGATGTCTTCGTAGTTTTTAGGCACTACCAGGCAAAACCATTATCACTGTAAAGCCCAGTGGGAATTAAAGAGAACAAGAGAGAGGAAATATGCATTGCTTTTTCCACACTGAACCAGAGAAAATTTCAGAATTACTTTCTGATGCTAATCATGATTTTTCCAATTGCAATAGTTAATTACAAAGATAAAGGTAAATGACGGAACAATAAATCAAAGAAGAAGTAAGCAAGATTTTCTGGTATAAATTCTGCTGAAATAAAAAATAATCATTCTGTGCTGAAATATATTCTGTTATCAACTGTCAGCAGAGGATTATTTCAATACTCTCTATGTCATGGCATGCAACTGGAAGAGCACTTTGACACTACCGTGGTGCCCAAAACATACAAGTTAAAGTATGGGGAAGTTAAATTCAGAAGCTTAAATTATGTGGGCAAATCCAGTACAGAGTGCATAGAATCATAGAGTCATAGAAGCATAGAATGCTTTGGGTTGGAAGGGACCT
>VYZW01035530.1:9588-28611 GCA_013401315.1 Balaeniceps rex | reverse complement strand
TATAATATATTTAAAAATTATGTTAATTTATTTCAATTTTGTTAGGCTTAAGATGAACTAGGTTTTCTTCATGATCTCAAAAGTTGCTAATGCTTTTGTGTCACAAATACAAATTTTAAGTTTTGTCATGCTCCACTTACTCATGTTTGTGTCCACGTCCTCTTCAGATCAAATGGCAACTGCCCTTTTCCTCAGGGTCGTGGCCTGCAGAACTGCTGCTCACTGCAAGCACTGTACCACCTGTAGAACTCTGGGCATCATATTGGGGTGGTTGGTTTCTCTGAACAGGCCATCATCATCATCACAAAAGAAGACAACCATGAACCTCACCCAAGCTGCAGTTTCCCTCCCATCCTTTTCCAGTGTAGAAAAGAGGTTCCATACCTGCAAAACCGGTTCCTATACTGGTAGGAACAGTGTAGTGTTATGTATGATGTGGGATGACCAGCAGTGGATTCAGGCATCTACACATGCAGGGCCATTCTCAAGGCCCTCTTCAAAAACATGATGCTGTTAATCAAATGTCAGAGCATCACCTTCAGGAAGCACACCATGAAGCGAGCTCCTACTACCCTGAACTGTAATTTCCTAATATAACCCAATAACTAATTTAAGTCAACACATCCAGCCAACTGTCCAATGAATATTGGCGCAACTTTCTCATTTGCTAGAATGGAAATCCCTACAAAGTCTTTTCAAGTACACCTAGGCTATAAGTACAGCCATGCAAATACTTAAAGGGTATGATCAAACCACTCTTTCAAGTTCTCTTGGTTATTTTAAAAGCACTAAGGTTTTTTTGAGAGTTTATACATTTTTTTCAACTACAGGAATAATTATTTCAGGGGGTTTATTTTCATTTTAAACTCTCTCCAGTGTTTTAATATTCTTTTCAAGATATGGATGGTAATAAATGGATCTCTGTAACAGGCCTGTCTTCACTCTTGTTTCGCATTCCCACTAATTACATATTATAGTTATGATATTGGAAACTATTGGAAACTCCTATGTAGTTGATTATATACTTAGTCTTTTGGAGTCTTTGCATCCTAAAATAGTCTCCCTAATATAGTCTTTCTGCAAACACAACTTATATTATTTAATTCTGAAAAAAATATTTTTCATGTCCTAGTTTACCAAGTGATCCATATCTTCTTGTGGCAATGATCTGTATTGTTAATTATTTAACCTGTTGTACAATCTTTGTCATCTTTAAAATACTGACTGTAACATTATTTCTTCTAGGTCATTGATAAAAGTCAAAATAATGTGGGGCCAGGAATCTATTCCTGCTCAACTTCCCTCATAATGCATTCAGCCATGTTACCTTCAGGATTTAATCACATTTATTCAACAATTATTTGTGATAATATCCAATGTTTGTTTATTTTATGTTACATTTAAAATTGCATAAATGTAACTTTTTATATGACATTAAATTTCAGAGGTTTTAAGGTATGACTGTAAGACTAAAAGTACATATAAAAAGTTCTGGAATGCATTTTGACTAAATGTGTACTTGGATACAGTAATAATTTAGTTCCCCAGAGCAGAAGGTAGGACATATTTATATGATGCAAAACATATCAGACAGGTAGGCTTTTATCCTTCATGCACTCATGACTAAAACAAGTTTGTAAGGAAACCATTCTCAACGTGTCAAAATTCCCTCAGCAATGTCACTAAGCACTTAAAAAATGTTTTGTAACTTGTATTTGGGTATTAGTGTGGGAGCTAGGAGTTGGGACATGGAGAATGAGGTTCTTGTTTCTTGATGATGACTCCAGTTTCTTACAGTAAGGAGAGGCATATTATCACAGGAGAAGGCACTACACACTAGTTCGTTAAACTTTTCGATAGGACAATGAAGAATTAAAGAAGTATTGGACTGCAACTTACACTAACATATTCCGGTTACAAACTTCCTTAACCTGATTTTTCTTATTATTTCTAGGTAGAAAGACTTCACAGACAGTAAGAATGAGATTCATGATTAAATATGTGTAGATATTTTGTCCACCTGCATTTCCTGAAGTAGCTATCATAGTTCATAAGATGTTTCCTCTCAAGTGTTGAATAACTTATCTACTTCTATATTCACTGGAGGCTCTGTAGATATACACCTTTGTGAAAATAACATCTCAAATCAATGATGTTTTCAACAAGGTGATGTCACAAGTCACATTCAAAGAAAGCTACACTTCCGATGCCTTTCAGTGCACCCTCAAATTCCTCCTTACATTATATCTGTACTCCCCCTGAAAGGCAAACCATTCTTCCAACCTTGAAGGTACGTTAGACTCCTATAATAGGGCCAGTCTACATAGGTAGAAATACATTGCTTATGTAAGGCACAGGTGAATGGCTTTCCATCTCATGGAAGAGCCTGTGAAAGCTGCCCTGCCTGCTATGTTCAACAATAAAAGTCTCTGCTTCACCAAAGGCATGGGAGAAATAAAATAATATTTCACATGTTCCCTAGCACTGGACTCCAAGGCCCAAAAAGTGTGTACTATATGAGGAGACATAGACTTCTTCTGTACCTGAACCAAATAACGTGTGGAGCTGAAGGAAGGGCTTTCTGCACCTGCTTTCTGCTCTCTAGAAGGGATCAGAACAGGAAGAAGTTAAAACTGATTCACCTCAAATTAAGATCGACAGTATTAAGGCATTTACAAGGACACATCACCTCCTACTGCCTCAGTCACAACTTGTGGCATTTACTCAAACAACACTAGACATACACTTCAGCAGATCAGTTCAAACTTCTTAAATAGAGACATGTCAGCAACATACCTGGATTACAGCATCGAAGTGAAGAGAGGGAATGTGTGTCTGGCACAAGAGCATATGTAATGACAGTGCTTTTTATTCCAGAAGATGAATGAATTCAACAATCAAATGCAAGAAGCAGAGGGATACATCTCTGGGCTCTGCTCTCAAACATATATATATGATTATATTCCTTATACAAATACTTGGTGCGGGTCCACATGGCCTTGATGGTAAGTTGTGTGTGGAGTAGGAAAGATTAGGCCAGCTTGCTAAACAGATGAGGTCCTGCTAGCCTGCAGGGCTACACTTTTCATAGACAGAGGCAAAGAGCATATTAGAATAGCTGCCTCTTGTGTACCTTAGTACTTTTAAGATTATAGTTTAGTTCCATCTCACTACACCCTTCAGATATAATCAGGTATGTCCCCCAGGACGCACAATTGTCAGCCAGTCTCTGTACTATTTTCACAGTTCAAAGGACTTTTGAGAGGAATTCCCCTCTAGTTTTTTTCAGGTGAGTATATCTGTCTGAGATGTCTTCAAGCAGTGCTTCTAACAGGGGAGCACCGAGGGCTAGCCACCTATTTCAGTATCTTGGACAGTTTGTGTTCATTTTAAAAGAAATTTTAAAATATTAATTTTAGGAAGAGAATACAAAGTGGTCTCAGAAGCTCTGGCTAAGGGCATAGCTATATGGATGGAGGTGGGTGTCAGAGGTTTCACAAATGAGATTAATAGACCTCAAGCACTAATACATACTAAACTGCACTAGATCCCCAACAACAGAGGAATCATTCTCTTAAATATCTGTTTTTAGCCAAATGAATTTCATTCCTAAGAAGGTATTCACTTGCTTAACACTGGTGTCTAGTTCTGTATTAGTCTCATGCTAAACTGCTAAGCATGCTAAACTGTTAGCCCTGGGCCTTTGAAGGCATAACAGTGGCACGGGTATGCCCTGATGTAATCATGCATCATTGTCCCTTTCTCCCAAAGTACTTCCCAGAGATGTGGACTCAAATGTGAACTTAAGCTCTAATGTTTTTCCTTTATTCACTGGCCAGCCAATCCCAATTCCCGTGGCCCCTTTTTACAGGCTCTGAAAGCTTCATGTTCTTCAGTCTGGCTCCAGTGGCCAGGGCACAGGAACCTCAGCAAGGACACTTTCCCCATGCATAACATTGTGGAGCACACTGAGCATCCATACTGACGGGAAAGAAAAGAGTTGAACATGCTCAGAGGTGTTTGATAAGGTATATCAGGGGGCATGCTAAATATACGTAAAAATTGCAATGTTAAATTTTATCACATATTCACAGCACCCACCTACATATGTCCTGGGTTGGCTGGATCTCCTCTACACCTGCTCAGTAACCCCAGGTCTCCACACACGTGATATGATCATGGCTAGAGAGACGGCTAGCCTGTGCATGGAGTCCAGCTGGCACTGTTTGCAGTGCTGTCAGCTGGGATAGACACCACTTTCTGGGTCTTCACTTATTGCAGTGGCTCTGCCTTGTAATTCATCACACTTTTCAGTTAACTCCTTATTTTACCACATCCTGACAGATCTCCACAGGGGCCAGCATCTCCCAGGGGCTGGGGATGGCAGGGGCTCCCCAGTGATCCATCAGGGCAGGGCCTGGCAGCCAGGGCCTGTCTTACCACCCCAGCCAGAAGCAGGGCAGCCAGGGGACACCAGGGTAGCCCCAGCCCTGGGCATCAGGTGCCTCCCTGGGGACAGGGACAAGGTGAGGCCAGGCTAGGACAGGCAGAGTTGGCAGGGCCATGACACACTCTGTTGTTGCTTCAGAGAGGCAGATGCAGCTGTCCCATGTGGCCCTTTGGCATTTGTAAGTTACACCTGGAGGACACTGCATATGCCCTGAAGACAGTATTTGCCCTTACGAGGCTATGGAGCCTCACCAGCCAATCCTCCCTCCACCCTTGAAGAGGCCTGGCAATGTCTCACATCATAGGCAACCTGAGGACCTGCTTGTTAGGGTCTGATCCTGTCCGTATCCCTTCTGCCTCTGTGTCTCACCAAATCCACCTGCCTTCAGGCTTCTTCACTGATCTTTTAGAAAATGAGAGAACTCCCTTCATAGGCTTCTACTGCTGTAATAAGAGCAGTAGCCATTTGGGCTTATAGGCATTATCTCTCTGTGACGCAGGGGTGTGGAGACATCTCCTAAAAAGACTTTTCCCAGGTTCAGTGCCAGGTGGTTTCATACCACAACTGAAGAAAGAGATGTTTTAGAGCTGACAGTAGTAATGGCAATGTGCACCTGCGCCTGCTCTTCTTTCACGACCACCATCACAAGTGCAACCATCCCACCACCTCTTGCCTGATTTCCATCCCAATTACCTAGCTCTGTGGAGCTGTTTTGAACTGGCTTGCCGCTTGGGGGAACTGGCTGATGACAAGCTGCACCTGAAGCCAGCCACCATGTGACTTTTGCCGATGGTGTAAATGTAAATTTCTAGGATTAGTTGAATGGCTGATGGCTGAATTGTCTAGGTTTTTGTTTTAGTTGGTTTTGTTTGATGTGGCAGCCCAGCCCTCTGCAAGTTGCCATATGTTAGGTTACCTGGTTAAAGAGTAAGAGTAAGTACTGTAAACACAAAGGGAGAAGGGAGCAGGGGAAGATCAGAAAAACAATTATAGGTCTATGAACCTAGTAACCTTATCAGTGAGAACAGAGCAGACTGGGAAGACCATGCAGGAAAAGCAATCATTGTCCCTAGTGTGAAACCCCCAAAGAGTCACCTTTTGATGACCTTAAACTCTCCCTGCAGTATGCACTGCAGACTATAGGAGGTAACGGTTTAAATGGGTCTAGGGCTCATTATGGCATGTGGAGGGAAGAGCATTTGGGATTGTATAAAACTTATGGAGTGCTTTAAGGTGATTGTGGGAGCATGAAAACCTTATTACAAGATCATAGAATGCTTTGGGTTGGAAGGGACCTTTAGAGGTCATCTAGTCCAACCCCCCTGCAGTGAGCAGGGGCATCATCAACTAGATCAGGTTGCTCAAAGCCCTGTCCAACCTGACCTTGAATGTTTCTAGGGATGGGGCCTCCACTACCTCTCTGGGCAACCTGTTCCAGTGCTTCACCACCCTTATTGATAAGATAAGATTGATTGATAAGATATTTATAAGATATTTAGGGGAAGGACCAAAGGCAGGGAAAGGGAGGAGTAGGGATGGAACAACTGCGGGAAAATTGATGAAGAAAGGGATAAAAGGGTCTGGTCACATTATGAACAAGGGACTTGTGGAACAGAGCTGTCCTTACCATGGCAGTCTATCGAATATTCTTGTTAAATTCTACTTCTAGATATTTTCTGTGTGGGTGTGTACTCTCAAATCTGTGTGAATACTACTGATCTCGTGTGAATGCCAGTGACCTTCAAAGTGGACTAGCCTGTAAATATGTTAAGAGGTCTGACTTCCAGCAGCTAGAGTGAGACCACAAGCCCCAGGGACCTGTAGGTCCAAGCGCCAGCAACTAGGGGAAATCAGGGCTCTAGGGGTCAGGTACTGGATAGGCCGAATGTCTAAGACTAGGTACCAGAGAGGCCCATATGTTGTGAGTGTACACAGTCCACTAACAGATTTCAGACCTCATTGGTAGGAGAGGAGGAACAAGAATGGGCAACCTGTCCTGTTCATATTTGTGAGTGCTGTATGTGTTTATGGAGACATGTATAAAAACATTGCCTTCTGTCTGTGTTGAGCTGTGTGGCCAGCTATGTGTTTATTGTGTGTGCCTATTGGGAATACATGCTCCTTTTAATCATTGGCAGGACCTGGGCACACTGCAGCATCCTTGAATAAGTTGAATAAGGACAAGAGGAACACCCATGGACCTCCAAACCCACTACACTCAGCAACCCCTTGCACTGTATTTCTGTCAGGTGATGGCTGGGACACTGGCCAGGCAGCCAAAGCCTGAGAAAGTGTCTGCAAGCTCCTGGAGCTGTGTCCACAGGAAGCAGAATTGTGGATTTCTTCATGGCTCAGGGAATGTAACAAGGTCTGGCAGTGCCCTTTTAATCTTATTGAATGCTGCTTGGGTTGTATGTACAAATTGAGGGGGAGGTATGTTTGAGTTGGTCCTTTCCTCCAGATTTTGCAGCAGTGGCAGTAAAGCTACTTTGCCCACCAAGGGCCCACTAGGAATGTACTGGAGGGGAGAATAATGCCTGAGTGTTGTCAAAGAGCCGTCCAGACCTGAGTGGTAGGTTTTGGGTGGATCTCTCCAAGCATGGAGTGTCATAACGTGTGAGCATGTGAGGTTGCTGTGCTTACACAGCAGGGACTGTTGAGTTTGCAGCACAGTTGTGTAGAAATCCATGACAGGTAGTGCTGAACAATTTCTAGTGTGTTCAAGTGAACTTTAGTGCAATCATATCTTTCATCTGGTAAGAAGAGTGACAGCCATCCCTCAAGATAGGAAGCTCTTACTGCCACTTGTGTAAGTTCTAGGATGATAAGCAATGCAGAAAGTGCAAATACACAGACCCTTGGCTGAGCAATGTTGCCCATTCCTCATGTTCTTGGGGATACAGATACTAGATTTCTGTCAGTGTTCCCAGCTGCCCCAGTGCCCTCATCCCTTCATGCGCCTGCGTGATTGTGAGCTCACAGGCTCTATTCTCTGGGTGCATGGAGAGCAGAGCTGGGAGGAGATGTGAGGCACCATGTCATCTAATGCCCTGGGATGGATGACACATTTGCTGATTCCCTCCCTCCTTTCCTGTCTGCCACCTCCTTCCTCTCTGTGTTTCAAGTGCTAGGTTACACTGCAAATATCCTTCCTCTGTGCTGTGAAAGATGAGTGTAGGAATCGCCATGCAGAATGCAGATGTGTGCTTAGCTCCAGGAAATGTGCTTGACATGGTGTGTCTTGCCTGACCCAGTGCCTGCTGTACAGTTGGCTTGCTTGTCAGGGAAGGGATGTTGTATAGGGCACAGTGCCCTTAATGACACTTTGCTGGAGGTGTCGAGGGGCGTTTTCCCATAGATACCACTGCATGGAAAACTAACTGTTGGTTAGTTTTCCTTGAACAGTAAGTCTGCTTTAAGAAGTTTACTTTTTTTTTTTTTTAATTTTATTTTCCAAATTTCCTTGTCAGTTATGCAGTTTACCATGTAACCCTACAAAGAGTGATTTTAATGCCATAAAGAGTACTGTAAATTGTAGATAGGAAATAGCTATATGGAAACAGAGGAGGGTAGTAAACTCCTTAGATCAGATGGCAACCAGAGGAAATGGATATGGAATTAGTCTGAAAATGAAAATATCATGACAAACTCTGAAACCTGTTCATATCAAGGTAATAACAAACATGATTTGTCCATAATATTTCCACTACAGAATAAGCTAACCTCAGATAGTATTATGAGATTAAAGTAACTAAATAATTTCATAAATGAAAAATTGAGACAAGCAATTGTGGTGGGTTGACCTGGGCTGGTAGCCAGATGCCCACCCAGCTGCTCTCTCACTCCTCCTCCTCCTCAACAGGACAGGGGAGAAGATAAGATGGAAAGACTTATAGGTCAAGATAAAGGCAGGAATATCACTTACTTACCAATTACCATCACAGGCAAAACAGACTTGGCTTGGGGAAGATTAATTTAACTTATTTCCAATTAAAAATAAAGTAGGATGGTGAGAAACAAAAACTAAACTAAAACCACCTCTCTCCAACCCCCCCTTCTTCCCAAGCTCTACTTCACTCCTTCATTCTCAACTCCTCTACTTCCTCTCCTCCATGAGCTATGCAGATGGATGGGGAATGGACAGTGTGATCAGTCCATAAGAGCTCCTCTCTGCCGCTCCTTCCTCCTCACACTGTTCCCCTGCTCCAGTGTGGGATCCCACCCATGGTATACAGTCCTTCACAAACTGCTCCAGCGCGGGTCCTCTCCTCCGAGTACAGTCCTTCAGGAACAGACTGCTCCAATGTGGGTCTCCCACAGGCTACAGGTCCTGCCAGAAAAACTGCTCCTGCATGGACTCTTCCATGGGCTACTGCTCCTTCCAGGAGCCTGCTTCTGCATGAGCTCTCCACAGGCTGCAGCTTCCTTCAGGGCATATCCACCTGCATAGCATGGAGTCCTCTACAGGCTGCAGTGTGGATATCTGCTCCAGCGTGGTCCTCTATGGGCTGCAGGGGGACAGCCTGCATCACCATGCATCTTTTCCAGGGGCTGCAGGGGAATCTCTCCTCAGGGACCTAGAACACCTCTTCCTGACTCTTCTCCTCTGGCCTTGGTGTCTGTCATAGAGGCCATCCCTGCAGCCCCCTGCTACCACCACTTTGACACATAAACCCTGTAGAGCAAAGAACTGCCTATCATTTCCAAAAGCAGGTTGTGGGGGGAAAAAAAAGAAAACCCAACATTGTTAGTGTTATATTAATAAAAATAAAAAACTTTATATATAAAGGTAAAAAGAAGTTAGTTACCAAAATTCTTCCAAAAATAATGTTTCCCACTGTCAGTACTTGTACAGAAGCAAATGGTCCTTCACTAATTAACCAAAATGATACGAAGACAATATGAAGCAGTAGAGTACTGTGTACCATATTGCTGATCTAGTGATAAGCTTAAATGCAGAATCAACGTCAATTTATAATTATCAAATATTCCCCTTAATCCTGTGTTTAAAAGTAAAATTTTTGTTGTATGTTTTTTCTTAACAATTTCTCCATCTTTTAATAACTTGTGAAAATGTTAATTAGAACATTAAAAAAGTGGAAAATTGTACTAGCTGAAAGATAAAATGCTGATTTTGTGTGTTCTCAGTATATAGATGTATAAGAATTTCTGTGTGTAGTTACTATATGTGCTTTACAGCTCAGTTGATGTCCATTTCCCAAGCCACATAATGTCATTTTTATTCCAGCATCCTGCAGTGGACACATAATAAAAAAATAAATAAATAAAAACCCGAGAAGTTATTCTTGATGGTAAAAGCCTTTGGACTGGTATTGAAAGAAGAAAACAATACAAACACTGTCACTCAAACTGTTCTATCCTTTTGATGAAAATGCCAGTAAGCCTTGGTAGAAATGATGCAACTTGATTTAGTGGAGAAAAATAAATAAATGTACTTAATTATAGATTGTGTTTATTGTAAGAGGCCAGAAGTGACACATATGATAAACACTTCTGGTAAAACTATTGAGGCATATTGTGATTTTGCTTTGTCCCATATGGCTTGCCCAGAGAGACTGTTTTAGATAAAGAGTTTTCATATTTTCCTGCAGAATTTCCAGTTTTCCTGAAGAAAAAAAGTGAGAAAATGCACTAGATCAGATAGTTATTACCCAGCTCGAAACAGATTAGCAGAATGCTTTGCACAAACACTGAAAAGGGCATTAGACAAAAATGAGGGTAGACTCTGTCAACAACATACTGCAAACTTTATTTTATTGTGAAGCTCAGCATCAAGCAGCCACATGAAGTCCCACAGAGTTATTTCTTATAATGCAATAAAATAAACTTTACTTGCCCAGGTAGGATATAACTAATGAAAAATCAACCATCCCCACAACCATTTATAGAAAAAAAGATTAAGGAAATAATGTATAAGAATTTCATAATAGATCCACTCTCCTATTAATATACAAAATGAAACCTCTTAAGGAAAACTCAGTCAAGGAATAAAGAGCTCTTGCCCTATAGCTTCATCAATATTCTTGCTGGACTTTTGCACAATTGAATCATTTGGGAAATTAAATTTGTTCCATTTAGTGGGTGCAGTTATCTTCTGGATTAGTAAAGTCTTATGAAAGTCTGGTGGAGGGAAAAGAAAAAGAAAATAAAAGAAACACAGGACAATAACGGATACAAAACACCACAAAATTGCTGTTGTGTGGATTGCCAGATGTCAGGTCTGCTGCAGTGATATATATGGAGATATGAATTCTGGTATTCTTGCTGTTCTGCCTGTTTAGAAAGCATCTGAAATGGCATGCATCACTTCTGGGCCTGGCTGCTCTTTGTTTCTAACCTTAGCAGTGAGAATGTTGTCTGCCTGGCAGTGATGTATGCCATTTCAGATGTCTCTTTTTTTAACTTCATTTTGCATTGGTCCGAAGCTTTGCAGCAATTGGTGTATCTCTTCTTGGACCCTTGAATACTTGCTTCTGTCACAAGGCTGTACTTGGCCAGAAGGTATTGCACTCTGATTTTGCACAATCTCTGCTGATGTTCACTGTAGATAGATTCATATGTACCTGTTCAACAGGTGGTAGAATACATGAAAACTTACATGGGAGGATTCCATTTCAGAAGGGGGAGAAAATGTTAAAGGAGATCCCTGTTGGTCTCATCCTGAATCTGCTGCATCAGCAGACAGGCATGTGTCTACCCTGATTTATGAGAAGATTTGAAGACAGCCAGATGGTCTTGGAAATAAAGGAATAAGAAAGTTGCAAAAATCCTGTTCAGTGGAATAGTCTGGATTGCCCAGCAGTGTGGGCCATGTAGTCCAAGGCAGCACAACTGAGGGGGCTTTCTACCCAGCCTCCTGTCTTAACAGGAATGTAAATTACTTTAGCTGCAAGTTAGGATTAGGGAACTAAAATGAGGCAACAATAACCCTACCTGCATAAGTGGAAGAGCAGAGAAGCCAATGGCATTTGGGATTTTCTGAGCCTTGCAGGGTGAAAGAAAATTACAGGGATTGAGGATATGAACAGTACATTCATGTAGAATGAAAACTGTGTTAGAATTATGAAGCTTTCTGATGCTGCATGGGTGCTAGCCAGCTTCTGAATGACTTGTAACGATGCAACCACAAATACAGGTTCTGCTTACATGCTCCTTCTAGAGTTGGAACATGCTGTTTGAGGCTTGTGACTTGGTTTTCTCTTAAAAAGTAAACCAACTTAAGGTAACTCGTGATGGTTTGGGGTCACTCATTCTTTCTTTAGGAGGAACAGTTCAGGATGCTCATAATTCAACATTTATTGAAACTAGAGTAAACCCGTTATTTGTTCAGTGCTATGCCAATTCAGTGTTCTGACCATTTTGCTCTGTATTTCTGCAGAGGGAAAAACAAACAAAAAAAAGTTGAGCAACTGAACCACAGTATAGACGTAGCTCTTAGTTTTATGCTAATGTTGAAAACCCTAAAAGGAGCCAGGTGTATGTACATATGTGCTTTTTCTTCTTGTTTTTGTTTTTCTGAAATATTTTCAAAAGAAATTTACTTTCGAGCTGCATCAAACTGCACAAACTCTTAAAAGCTATGAAATAAGTATCAAAACCAGAAGTGTCATCTTAACTGCATAACTATGCATATGATGCAAGTTCTCTGCCAAATATTAGTCAATACAGATGTTCTCATTTTGTTCAAAAATCTGAATTTATCCAGGACATATAGGCTGGAACATATCTGCTCCAAAATAATTTTCAAGGACTCATCTCCATTTCCACCTACCTCCTACAAGCCCATCAAGATCTCATCTACATCACCAAATTATATATACCTGGAAAATGTACTGGGAGATCACCCAGATCATCTTTCTCTGTGCCATTCATTCAATATACTCCTTCTTGGATGCAGTCACTATTTGACTTATTCCAGAAATCAGAGAACTGTGGTCTGTTAGGTCTCATTCTGGTAGACAGCCTTGCCGGAAGTGGGCCTAGTCTCTGGTTTGCTGGACCTCTGGGCTAGAATTTTTTCAGATACATGCTGAAGAAACTTTCTTCCTTTTCTGGCCTTCTAAATGCTGTTTTCTCACATGGACAGAGTCCTTCCTGGAAAGCAACCCCCAGCTGGTCCCTCATTGCTCCCAGGTTTTCCTTTTCAGTATTTTTTTCTGGGAAGAAATCTTATCAGACTTCCTAACTTCAGTTCCTATCAGTGGTTGGAGACACAAAATACAATAAATATTTATCCTTTATCCTGCTAACATCCCAAAACAGTTGCGTAGCAGCAGTGCTTGCCAGGGGTGGGTGGGGTTGGTGGTGTAGATAAGACTCCATGCCTTTGCAGACAGTACTTAAACTGCCCTGAAAGGAGTTATGCACAAGATAGCTTTCCAAATTCTGCTGACTAGGCTATGAACTTGGGGGAATTCGAGAGGGAGGACATGCTTGCAACCTGCTAGTTGCATTGATTGAAGAAGGCAGCTGAGGAACAGGCATAAGAAAGAGGAAATACGTGGAGAAGGGCTAGGCTGTGTTTGCTGTGAGAGGTCACTGGTTTCATGATATTTCACCTTTGTGTGTTTCAGGCCTGATCTGTATGGGGAGAAATATTGTGATGCAGTTTTGATAACATATCAGTGATATTTCTGTAACTAATAAATAATAATAATGAAAAGTTAACAAAATACTATATGTATCTTCTAACTAGCTTGTTGGGGGTTTTTTTGTAGACTGACCTATTCAATGACTCTAGTAGAAGGATGTAGGCATGAGTAAGTTTTGCTAATAAAGCATTAATTATCTGTAACCCACATCTTGAAGGTTGTTGAAGAAAAAAAGAGACTCTTGCAGGGAACATCAAAAGTGCAGACATAAGATGATACAAGTGTCCTAAGGGAATGAGGGTAAATCATAAATGATTAATTGTGTGTCACTAAAAATGCAACCTTAATAGCTGGATAAGAGAGGTAGTAGGGCATATGTAATCATGCCGCCAGTTGCAGCTTGCTATGACTGAAATCACTAAAGCTTTCCTTGGTCCTGGTTTCTTCCACTGGGCTGAAGGGACATACAGAAATATTGTAGGAAAATATATTCCTGAGGTAGTCCTTCCCTGGACATCTCATCATATGTCTCTAACGTGTTGAGTCTCATCATATGTTCTGATATAATATCTCATCATAAGTTCTAACTTGTTGAATCCAGAAGCGCCAGAAGTCAACGGATAAAAGATAAAAAAGATAAAAAGAGCAACTACCAAGCAGCTGGGACATCTCTTGTCATTCTCTCTTGCAGATTGAGTAGTTTCTGCAAGATTGTGAGATTCTGAGATTTGTCTACCCGGAAATGATTTGTCTGGCTCAAACTAGATGATGAGGCAGGCCTGGCAATGGCCCTAGATGATGTTGATGTCTTTTAAGCAGGACCAGTATTAAAAGCAGAAGCACCTTCAGTTTTGTGTGTGGCTTGCTTTTTAAACTGCCAGTGTGATCATGTGGCGTCTATACAGCAGTTAAATGTTAGATATCAGGTGTTGTACAATCACATGGCAAGGTAGGAAAGATTCAAAATGCTGTGTAGTCTAATGCAGTGCAGTTCTATATAAGGCTTATTTATTAAGCAATATGCCAAGAGCAACTCTGAGCCACCTGTCCTAGACAATCTGAATGACTCTTTGGAACAAATATCAAGGCATTGCAAATGTAGACATGATGATTAACAAGCTCGTGTACTGCAAGTTTTATAAAAAAGTTCTTTGTATTGATGTAAGCCTATGTAAGCATTAGCATACTATCATAGTCCCAGAGACTGCAGAGAAATCTGAGGTAGAGCATGACAATTATTCATCTAAATCTATCAATGATTGAGGACATTTATTAATAATGGACCATTAGTGATGACAGAGTTATGACTTGTTCATGCTAAAGCAACATATGATGAGAACAATAACCATAATGACAAAAAGCTTTTACAATCAGACTTCAAATGACTAAGGAGCATTTCACTTGCTACCAATATTAATAAAGTCAGTAACAATACTCTTAGACATGAGAAGGTTCAGAAGGTTTTGAAGGATTACCTTCCAGGGCTATTACTAGCCACTAACAGTATGTAACTCTGGGTTTTTTTTTCTTTCCTCTTTCTTTCCGTCTTTCTTTCCTTTCTTTCTTTCTTTCTCTCTTTCTCTCTTTCTCTCTTTCTCTCTTTCTCTCTTTCCTTCCTTCTTTCTTTCTTTCTTTTTTTCCTTCTTCCTTTTTTCCTTTCTTCCTTTCTTCCTTTCTTCCTTTTTATGTGTTCCATTGGGCTAATAAAAGCAAAATTTGTTTTGACAGAAACTATTTGCAAAATTAAAAATAATTCTATTTGGATTTTCACCTCTGTAAAAAATATAAACCAATACATTATGCATGGAAAAAACAGAACACAAAGTCCAGCTAGTATTCTTTACATCACAAATAACATTGAAAATGTATCTATACAATTATTAAAAAAAAGAGGAATAAAAATGATCCAATTAAATTTATATTTTGGCTTTAGACCCATCCATGTATTGGACCAAAGTAATGCTAGCAGTTACATTAACTGTAGGGTGACCAATGACACATTTATAGTATTGATCATATAATACACTGTAATAAGCAGGATTAAACAGATAGAAATTAGTGTTCTTTTAAATGTCAGCATATTAGTTACTAGAATTTACAATGACATGAATGCTATATTCAGCCAAGAGCTTTGAATTTGTCACAGATGAAGTTATTCTTTCTTATGTTTAACTTCATTCCCAATGTAATTTAATTAAATTATGTTCTTTCCCTCTCCTTTTAAGGCCAGAAGACTGCTTAAATCAAACTATTTAAATGATAAGACTGCAATTTAAGATAGCTAATTACAATGCAGAATTTTACAAATAAATAAGTAAAAAGTGATCTCTCCAGAATCCTCAGCTGATTCTTAAGTTCTAGCTACATTATGAGCATTTTACAGGAAAGCAGCGGTACTTTGTCTTTCTGACAGCAAAGGTTAGACTGACCATTAAAACAGTTTCCAGGATGCATGCCAGGAACAACTTTGTTTAGCATGTGTTTCAAAACCTCAAGAAGATAAAAGCCACCACCTACTCTCTCAATGACAGCAGTCCAGCAAGGAAGGTGATTTGTATTTTGAGGATTAATCCTTCGGGAAATGAGAAGTTTCTAGTCTTCTTAAAGCAATGAGGACATATACTCATATTGCACTTCTATACTGGAGCCATTCTGAATTCTGTTTTTCACAGTTGTGCAGTCATGGAAACACCTGCTGTCCATGAAGTGTATTCTACCTGTTCATTATATATAAGTGTGGACTGAAATTTAAAAAAGAAAATAGGATTAGTGGCATTCTCCTACTGTTTTGGTTTTGGTTTGGTTTGTTTTTTTAAACTGAAGACATTCTGCCATTTTAATTTGAATGAAGAAGAAGAGGATGGATGTATTGGATAGGTGGTTATTTAAATATTTTAGAAAGTCATCATAGTATCTTTTTTAACATGTTTTATATGAAACACAACACAAAACATACAATTAAAAGCAACAGAAATTACTAAAAATCCCTTTGCAGTGGAATAGTGAGAAAGTAGATCTATATAATGGCTTATTTTTCTATGTGAAATTAGAAAGAAACTTTGGAGATAAACAACTGACAAAAATAAAAGTGGTTTTTATTTAGCTTAAAATACATTAAAAAAACCTATATAAGATGAGACAATGAGAACAATTTGAACCTTGAAAATGGATAATGATAGCCTTTTAAAAATAGAAGATTTTTTAGCATGTTACTTGCCTCCTTCCCCAAATATTTAACAAATGTGTCAAGAAATAACTTATTGACTCAACAGCAGGGATTTATTTTTCCTGTCAGAAGGAGAAAATACTTTTTGCAATATTATTAAGAAAAAAAAATTAATTTCATTGGACTTTTCTTTGAAGACTTTGGTTTGTTTCACAAAAATTTAATTCACTGGTACTGAAGTAATATTTTACTGATATGAAATTCATGTTCTTAGGATAATCACAGAGCTAAAAAGAGGAAACTTCTCTAGGGAAACAGTTCCACAGCTTTTTTTTCTAAAATAATTGATGAAGAATACTTCAAAGAACCTAAATGTTGCTCTTGTTTCTGCTTATATACAGGATAGGAATGACATGAATGATAGGAATGATAGATGCTTTCTTTATGCTCAAATGTATTCTTTCAGATAAATAGAAATCACTGAAAAGTTCTGCTAAGGTGGCTATGGGAGTTTCCAATTTATCTCTTGGGAGGAGAATTTTCTGGCTGTTTGGGGTTGTCTAATGCTTCTCACTGCATGTGTTACCTGTGGTTTTACATGTCACAACTGGTCATTTTAAAGCAAATTAAACCCTCCATTTAAGTGAGCACAAAACCTTTCACTGACAGTAAATGTTTCTAACCGTGTACATTATGAAGCAAAAAGAAACATTTAACTTACATATGTCAATGCAGATGAGCCATATATGGATAACATTTTTCAGACTCACTATTCCTTTTTGTTTTTATCTGGTGTTATGCAAAATTAGAATTTTAAATTCTGAATGTAAAATGTGTTTCGCCTGTAGGTTACCCTCATCATCTAGAATTTTAATTCAGTTCTGGCTAGTATTTGAAGCTATTCTCTTATAATAATGAGTCTAATGGACATATTTTCTTTGATTTCATTGTATCCCAAAATTAAAGACTGGTCTCGAAAAATACAGTCTAAGCTGAATAACCAGTATGTTAAATACCAACCTTATATAAGCCTTAAAAGTCTGTGTATTATGAAATATTCTTTGAAAACAGCTGTAATTACAGATCACTTATACTGAGATTTTTCCCTTCCTACTTTTCACTTTAACTAGCTTTAAAGAGAAAATAATACCCAAAATTTAAATTGTCATTCCTGTAGTACATTCATAAAATGCATTAGAGCATAAATGCAAAGAGCATTATTATGATTACTACAGTATAATCAAGTTCACTTACTCTAATTCTCATGAAATGTTCACATCAAAGTCTTCAAAACAGTTTTCAAGCTTGCAGCTAACACTACAATCTAACATATAAGTCACAGAGGAGAAAAGTATTGGATTTCTCTGATTTTCACACCAACACCACATGTAGAATACCAACTTCAACAGCACAAGCTTAATATTTATTAAAGACTCCTCAAGATACACCAGAAGGAATTGTGTTTGAACAATTTAGGGTATTAGGACTTTTAGAATTACTATTCCACATGAATCAAAACTCCGTTATTAAAAATATCTAATTGTACGTAACTGCCATTTTTGTAAGAGAAAATTGAAATTTGCTGAAATTTTGAGCTGATTTCTTTTATGTATTTTATTTCTGTACCTTAATTTTAACATCTTCTTATTGTAGTTCAGAAGACAAAGCTATAAAGAAAGTTTACATTGATTAATTAATTGTAATATTATTTCAAAAAATGTTACATAAAGAAAAGTCAAAACCTGTAAAAATGGATACACAGTTAAATAGTTATGCATATAATACAATTTAAGATTGTATTTATAATTAAGGTTGATAATTTGCCAAGAGCCTTGATCTCACAGTTTCTAAATCCATCCATTTTAATACCATACACCACGAGATTATGTATGTAGCTGGTAGAGTTGGTGGGTACATAGCCCACTTTTTGTAACTGCAGTAGACTTTACAGTAATTCTGCTTATTAATTTTACTTACTTCATAAATCTTTACAAAAAATCTTTAAAGGAAAAAAAAATTGCAAAATTACAGCTGTAGACCTCATGAACTACAGCTATTGAGCCAGATCCTTATACCTGTAGCCATGCTTTAATACCTGTGAGGAATGGAGGAATGCTCTTATCATAGATATACTCAAGTATACTGCAGAACTCAATGAATATCCTTTATAAGTACCAATTTAGTCTGTTTAATGTCTGCATACCCTCACTGTGCCATGGTTCTCTGCCAAAATTTGCCACTGCGTCTTTGGGTGAATGGGGAAGATTTCACATTCATGGATAACCTGTGCAATACTGTCCATGGCTACCTTTGTTCAAAGGCTTGTTGTTGCTCAGGGCCCCATTTGAAATCATTCTTCTTCCAGGTCACTTGATAGAGAGGACTCACGATCAAGCTGTAATTTGGAATATGCATTCTCCAAAAACCCACAACGCCCAAGGAAGCTTGTGTTTCCTTTTTGCTAGTTGGTGGGGACATAGCTGTTATCTTGTTGATCACATCCATTGGGATCTGACGATGTCCATCTTGCCATTTTATTTCTAGAAACTGGATCTCCTGTGCAGGTCCCTTGACTTTACTTTGTTTTATGGCAAAACCGGCCTTTAGAAGGGTTTGGACTATTTTCTTCCCCTTCTCAAAAACGTCTTCTGCTGTATTGCCCCACACAGTGATGTCATCAATATACTGCAGATGTTCTGGAGCTTCACCCTGTTCCAGTGCAGTCTGGATCAGTCCATGGCAAATGGTAGGGCTGTGTTTCCACCCCCAGGGCAGTCGGTTCCAGGTGTACTGAA
>VYZW01035529.1:55892-112614 GCA_013401315.1 Balaeniceps rex | reverse complement strand
CGGGGCGGAGACCTCCGCCCCGGCCAGCCGGCGATGCGCTGTGCAGCCCCCGGCCTGATTTGGAGATGCGGTGAGCTGGTGAAGGTGCCCCAGAGCAGCGGAGCCTGGTAAGACCTTTTTTTTTTTTAAGAAACCACATTTTTCCCCAAATTCTTGTATTTGGGCGGGTGGATGTTGGCTTGCTCGGCTGGAGTGGGGAAAGGCTAGAAAGTTATTTCTTGCCTTCTCCCCCTCCCCGCCCCTCCTCTCCGCCGTCGCTCCCTACTTGACGAGCCTCCCCGCTCGCCCGCTTTGCCGGCGCAGAGCTGCGCCTTTGCCCTCCGCTGGTACGGTGCGGTGCGGTCCGCGGGCGCTCACACGGGCGGAACCTCCGCCGGCGGGAGGGGACCCGCGCTGCTCCCCGCGGACGGGGCGCGCCGCGCCGCTCACCCCGGCTCTCCTGGAAGATCGGCTCCAGCGAGTTTCCAGCTGAATTTGTTGATCAGATGTATTCTTTTTTTTTTTTTTTAAAAAAAAATTAATCAGGAAATTCTTATCAGGCTGACAGCATTTTTAGACTATGCAGTGCGTGGGTGAAGTGGGACTAATATTGACTTGGCCCTAATGTAGTCATCTGAGAATACATTTTTTGGTTGTTGCTGCATTCCATAAGGTTTTATCATTATTATCCATGAAGATTGTTTTCTCCGTACATGGGAAGTGACCCCTAATATCAACTTGCCTGGGAGACATGAATATGGGCTAAAACATTAAAATTCCTATCGTGTGTTATTGGGTTTTTTTCTTTATTGTTGGGAGAGAGAGCACATTTGCAGAAATGATCCCCCAGTGAACTTTTCCAGGTTGCTTATGTTGTTCACTGTAAACGCGGGCTCTGGAAAATTTGCGAGTTTTGTCTGTTGCAGCGTGCCTTCGTTATTATTTCTTTTCTAATCTAGGTCACAGCTTGCAGAACCTTCCATCTATACAGTAATTTTACTTATGAACTTTGGATTTGAATATCTGGAGCTCCAGTTGTTAGCCTGTATGATTTGGAGGGAAAATAAATAAATAATCTCGAATAACTTGACTCTCTAACTAAGAGACCTAGAAGTAGAAAACTGCAATTGAAACTTTGGTGAACTTTTTGGCATTTAACTTTGTAGGTGGTTGGCTGTATTTCTCTTCCAGATCTGGAGTGTAGAACACATAGCACGTGAAAATCTATTAAACGATCATTAGCAGTTGTGTCACGCTCAAGTGCAATTGCTTTTTATTTTTAAACAGAATCATGAAGTTTCTCCATCAGCTGAAAGCAGCACCATGTATGAAATTTCCCAGAGGCACCCTAATGAATGCCAAAGTTTCCTGAAATTTCATTTTAAATAAACTGAGTTCTTGTGGGTTATGCTATTTAAGAAAAGCAGAGGTAGATATGCAAGGCAAGAAACACAGATAGCTCTGTTGAGCCAGTACAGCTCATGAGTCGTGGCCAGCACAATATATCCCCTTACCACCAAAACCCATTCTAAACCTTGCTATTCTACATGTTATTGACAATTTGTTTTAATTAATCCTGCTTGCGTGAATTTTCCTGAAATATTTGGAGCTGGAGGGTCTTCACAAACTAGTCAGATGTCAGACTGGAAAACCGAGCTGCTGTTGCTGAATTAAGAACGTTGCACCCTCTAATTCTAGTAGCTGTGAACTTTAGAGCAGTTTATGTATTTTCTCTGAATCCAATGCTTTTTAAATTAAAAAAAAAAAAGTAAACATAGAATGAACTCCTCATGCATCTGTAGTCATAGGGGAAAAATTTATTGTTCGGCTAACGAATGACATTTTGCAAGTCTCTGTTTCTTCAGAATTGTCCTGTCAGGGACATTTAATCAACTGGTAAAGAGCATAAGAAAGAAGGATGAAGAATCTGTTGCCAGGTTTTTTTTTCTTCTTACACATGTGTTCAACATGTAAAATGCTCCTGCGCTCTTCGTGAGAATGGTGACCATTTTAAAAAATGTTCGTCTCTGCCGGAATTAAAACTGTGGTTTAAAAATAACAGCGAGGGAAGATGAATTAGTGGGATATCTTGAAAATAAAGCTCCTCATTGGAACTGATAAAGTGGAGCCCACCCTTAAAATATCCGAGGACTCCATTGAAGGATTTTTCAGTGTTGTACTACTCTGCTGTCTTTCAGTCCCTGGTAAAATGGTTTGTTTTCTGAGAGAGAAAGCTCCTCCGTGCTGTGCTCCTGTTGGCTTTCCTTTCCTTCTCAGCGTGAGAAGATGTAGGTGCGTTATTCTAACTAAAGCCTCCGCATCTTCATAGGTATTTGTAATAAATCTGTCACAAACATGTAATTGGTTATGCCAGCTTTCTGTATCAGTTTTGTAGCCTTTAAAGAGCAAAGTAAGCTCCTTAGCTGTGGAGCTGCCGTTGCAGATGTATAGGCTGAAGTTCTGGGCCACAGCGTCTCTCTGGAGAGGTAGTCTCATCGTGTTCCTATAGCTCATGTGCTGCATATGTGGGTCAGGAGAAGTGTCTCCAGCAAGTGGCTGGCATTGTGTCACTGCTCTGCAGTGAAAGGGGTTTGAATGGTCATCTCCTTTTTTCTTTTTTTTTTTTTTAAATAACAGATCTTGAATTGCTTTTAAATGATGGACTAGCGTGCACCCGGGTCATGCAGAAGTGACATATTGGGTTCTTTTTAGGGGATGGTCCATCATGCCTTTTTAAAGTTACCCCAACTCTGAAGTTATTCCCACATTTCTGCATCTGTAGTTTTCTCTCCCTTAAAATCAGTGCAGAATTGATTTTTGCCTTGCACAGAAATGCAGAATTTCTGGAAGCTTAGCTTTCACCAATCCGTAGCCAAGAAAGGACTTGCTGGCAAATTAATTTAGATGGGATTTTTTTAAAAGCACTTAATGGACTGAAGCCTGAATTCCTATTGAATGTTAATGGCAGTAGAGGCTTAGCACCTTAGATCTTTGAGATTGCTGAAGTCCAGGGTGTTTGCTGGAGGGAAGTAAGTGGAGTATGGATTAATACATGCTCACACGGTGCCAGAAGGAACTGATGCAAATGGGGTGTGGCCCTAATTCTGCAGATAAATCGGGGTTTCCATATTCCTTTGCCAAAAGACAGAGCAAGTGTGTGCCGGTGTTGCAATAAGAACACGTTCCTGTGCGTGGTAAGGAGCCGTGCCTGCGCGAGTGTAAAGCCCTGCAGAATGGTGAAATTTAAACGCTCTTCATCGTATGCTTTCCTGAGGGGCTGTGCAGCTGTAGCAGTAAGTTTTGGCTTTCCTATGGGTTGGGTGAGGAATGGGTGTAACAGAGCTGCTCATTCGAAGAGACTCTGGAAACACATAATCAGTGAAGAATCCCGTTGTATTTTTGGCACACAAGAAACACTGTGATGGCTTGCCATGCCCTGTCAATCTAGGTATAGCAAGCTGCAGAGCTGAGGCTAAGGTAGGATTCACTCTGGCTCACTAACAGCTGAGTTTAAGACCTTTGAAATGGGAAGTTACAGTAAATGGTAGTTTTGGAATTTCTCCATGGTATGTAGATGTAGAGAGCTAAGCCAACACTATCCTTGCTAAATCAAATCTTGCATAAAGAGTTGTGATATGCTTAAGTCAGACTTTCTGCTGGCAGTGCTGTAGACAGACTTTTTCCAGATAAGGGCTTGTCTCCATTAGCAAATTAGGTCACTAACTCAACTCTTCCTTCCAAACTAACAGCATCGCAGACAAGGACAAGTCGCGTTTAAACGTTGTGTCAGCTGGCTGTAGCTAAACCCTAATTCATGTACTGTAACTTAGTTTTTCAGTAAAGTTCTTTGTATCACATGCTCACAAGTTTGAGGACAGGCATATTATACTGCTTGTACTGTGTGGCAGTCCACAGTATCTAACACAGCAGATAACAGCAGAAGATAGCTTCACATTTAGTTTTTGTAGTTCAGGTAGAATCAGAGCTATATAACTCACCTTTAAAGGCTACTTTCAGAATTGCTGGATGTGAAACCTGGATTAAGTCTTGCCCTGTGTGGGGACTTTTGTTGTTTTTGTTTTGTTTAATCCCGCAAGAAACTGGTGATTTAAAAAGTTTGGCTTGCTTTACTTTGTTGTTCTGATTGGGACCAAATTCTATTTGATCTTCCTCTAGCTACATACAAATAGAGCTTTAGACTTTAATGGTACACCTCTGTTTAGGTGTACAGCAAAAGATGTATAAACTCATTCTTTTTCTGCTACTTCCCTCCATCAGCAGAGCACAGCAGGAGCTCCAGGCTCTGCTGCTGCAAATCCAGAGGCTCACCTGAAAGCAAGCATGTGGCTTTGCTCTCGGTCTGCTCATTTGCGAGGGTAGAAGTTAGCATTTCATGTTTTCAGGGCAAGCCGTAAATACTGCTTTCAGGCCAGTATTCTGTGCTCTGATTGCTTGGAATTGTCTTCTTCCTTGAATACTTTCTGTGTTATCAATAGGAGCCTGCTTGGCAGCCAGCTCCACAAATGGAGGACTGTCCATGATTTGCCTGGAGTTTGTTGCTGAAAATCCTTCTCAGAAGCTTAAGTCAAATGACAGCCTTTTTCTCAGGATAGGGTCATATAGCGTTTCCTCAGTGTAGTTATTCTTTATTTTTGGTTCCTGTTCTTTCTCCCATAATGGAAAATCTGTAACAGGTGGCCACAGGCACACCAGACTTTCATGCTTGGGAACATAAAGGACCATATGCTCTATGATGGCATGTATGGAGATAATAAGTTGTAGGAACAGGCAACCAGCTTATATGTAAAATAAGAGCTGGCCTGAATTTTTCGATTCAAACTTGGCTGAACTAAAACTTTCTCTATTCTTGAACTTTGCTCGGTTGTTTTTCTGTTTTGCTGCCTACTAGCTGGTTTCAGCTGGAAGTGAATTTTTTTCAATTTGCAAAGAGGAATGTTCTGACATTTTTACCAGACACCCTGGGTGAGATCCGGGACCCTTGAAGTCAGTTGGACTTTTGCCATTGGCTTTAATGTGGCCAGAATTTCACTGCATGAGAACCGTTTTGCTTGGTTCTGGATAGGGTATGTCAGAAAATAACAGGCATCTTCAAGACAGGGTTTTTTTTTGTGAGATTTTGGACCACATGCTTTCTTGGTGTAAAAGTGGTCATTCTTCCTCCATAAGACGATGATGCTTATCCAGCATAAACCTTCTCTTTAATATTGCTGTATTAGTGGTGATTTGCTATTGATCTTTAGTTTCCTTTTGTTAGACAACTTGCAGTAAGGGTTTAAATTCTCTTTGGAAGAGCCTGTTTGTGAATGTATGAAATAACAAAAATACTGTTGGTTTAAGCTGAATTCAGCCCATGCTGTACAGCATTATTTACCCAGAGGTTGTACCGTTCATCCTTCAGCCACGCACTTGGGTCTGTTATCTAAGCTGGCATCAGGTGCTATAGACATTGGATTTCCCCTATTTCCCAGTATGCTAAGCTGACTTTTAATTCTGTATTCTGGGTCTTGGCCAAGGTGAGATTTTGTGTGTTTGTTCTGTTTTGTCTTTCAGAGGCTGCTTAATCTCAGTCTCTAGTTTTGAAGGGGAGAGAGAGGTGAAATTCATGACTATATGAAAGTATTGGAAATCTGAACATAGGGAAGAAATAACATTGTGTTTGGTCAGCAAATACTCTTTGTAAAGATCTTACAGATACTGTTGGCTGCTTAAATATATGCCAGAGCTGTTCGTATGAAAAAAGTACAAGTGAAACTAAGCTAGCCCAGATTAATTATCAGAAACCTAACCTGGGGTTTTTGTTTGTTTTCTCCCCCACCTCCCCCACCCCATGATGGTGGGACAAATTCATTTAGCAGTTGATGATCTTGCATACTTTTCCACTCACACAAGTGCAGTCAGAAATGCTATGAGAAGATTACTGTTAAGGTCAGAACAAGTAAGACAGAATTTGTGTGCAGGCAGGGTATTTTAAGGGAGTTAGGGGGAGAAAAAACATTATTAAAGGATGTATACAATGGAAAGGATGTATACATGTTGCATACAAGGAAAACTTCTTGAGTCACTTTATCTCACTGTAGTCTCTTACTTAGAGTCCTGTAATTACAGGCTGATAATTTCTTCCTGAAAAACAAATTAAGTAGATCTGTATCTGATCACAGGCTTCATACAGTTTTGAAAAATCTTTTAATTTAGAACTCTCATCCTTTGCGGAAAAACTCACCACAAACCACAACTTTTCACTGTAAATCTTCAGTCCATAGACAAGGCCTTGTATTTGTCCATCAGTACTACCATCTTTTTTTTTATGTTAAAAAAAAAAAAAAAAGCAGTCAGATTTGGTGTTTTCAAAACCAAGTGCTCAGAATATCTTGTAATGTCTGCCCATGGACTGGAGGGGAGGGAAGAGAGTTGAAATGGAAAATGAATTAGATTCTTAGGCTGTGGAAGGGGGAACATTCCTGCACAGAGAAGCGACTCTGGAGATAAGTTTTAATTTCCTGAGCTCCAGTCTCTATATAGGAACATTGAAAGACTTCCTTCCTGATAACCAAGTCAAGCCAGGGGCTGCATTAAACGATGTGTTTCTGTATATAATTGCGTGCTTGTATATGTATTTGCATACTCACAGTATGAATACAAATAGTGTACCTACAATGATAGAAGTCAACTTTTAAATGTGTTGCATGTGTTCAAGGTCTGGCATATACACTGCGCCTGGGATGACGAAATATATCAATATCTATTTAGACGTCTATAAAGGATCTCTTTCACACTTTGCCTCTATGTTAAAACCAAAACCCAAACAAAAACAGAAATGAAAAAAACACCCTCCCCAACCACTTGTCTTGCATTTTTAAGAGGATCTGGGTTATGGCGCACCTTTAAGAATGATCAAGTCGCTGAGGTAGATGTGTTACAGATTTCCAATGCATATATCTCCTGTATATGCAATACTGTTATAACCATTTCTGTCTTACTAAGGTCTCATCGTTCTGTGATTGCTTAGGCAAAACCATGAAGCTCACTGTGAGTGATATCTTAGTAAGTGTTTCAGGAACAAATATTAGAAGACTTTTTCTTTGTTTGTTTACAGAAGGCACAAAGCATTTACAAAAAAGTATAGGTCACCCCCAATTCTGCATTCGCAAAAATTAGTTTCAGGACCTCAGACTATGTTTCCTTTTAGCAATTAGTTTCTAGTAAAACTATTTTAATTTGCTGTTTCCATCTTTGGTTCTTTCTTTTTTTAAAGTGAATCCCACAGTTTTTCTTTAAATATTATAGAATTTGGGGAAAAAACTATATGTCTAAATAAGTAATATTGTGCTAAGCAGAGCCACGGTATAACTTGCTTTGTGAAGCACAGATTTACTTGAATTCCAGACCGTTGTCTAGATATCCCAAACTGTAAAATAAAATTACTTGCATCCCTCATTGCAGTTGGTGTAGCAGCATCAGAATTAAAGGTATTACTGAGCTGTTATATGTTTATCAGTTAACCTATTGTAATGTCAGATAGATTGCTTAATTTCTGTGAGCTTTTAGTATTATAGGTTTTAGTTCCACTTGTCAGTAGTTTTTCTTACAATTAATTTTTTTCATAACCATTCATAATTAAAAATTACCCCCAGAGTATTTCTTTTGTATCACAATGAGAGAATTTTTATTGGCTTATATGATTTTAGAAAGCACTGAATGTAAAAATATTGATGGTATACAAGATCGGAAAACTACTTTCAATTATTTCTAAATTGGACAAGCCTATTTATTGTATAAATGGAACTTTATAGACTGTGTAGTTGTTCAGCTTTTTCTTTAGAACAACTTTGGAAAAAAGGAAAAAAGCCGTAAACTTAAAGAGATTCTGATGGCGCTAAAGTGTTGCCAAGCAAACCATAAAAGATAAGTCAAACTGTAATTCTAGAGAAAAGCTATGAAATACTTCTACATATGTGCTGTAGTTGATTTTGGGTTCCTGAAGCTGCTTGTGTGTAAAGTCATCTGTGGAAATGGCCAGCTAGCTAAAAGCTATGATTCCTGCAGCTTGACTGTTGTGGGGAGATTTTTTTTTCCTGTGAAAACAGTTGTAAAGTGGAACATCTGAAAAATATGTTCCATGCAAAATGGATCTTCACACACATTTATTTTGACATTTAGGTTTGATTTGAGAGAGAGAGAAGATTCTGAAATAGCCATTCACAGATGGCTTGTGCGGGATTTATTTTTTTAATATGCTTCTCTGTGTTTTTGGTTTGGGGTGGATTTTTTTGCATGTGTTTGCAGACTTGTCAATCCTCCTCTTCCCCCAGATCACATGTTTAATTTTTCATGTCTTGAATTTTTGCCTTTTTTTCTAGAAGCTGATGCTTAAAAAATAAAAAGGAAAAAGGAAAAGGGGCAAAAACCTCCCACCCCAACCCCAAAACAACAACAAAAAACACCCCAAACCAACCAAACCTCCCACCCAACCCTACTCACCACCCTAAGGTATAGCTTCCTATGATAAAAATTTTCTTGGCAGTGAGTGAGAATTTATGTATTTTGTGGACCTTGATAATACGGTAGAAAATTTTTCAGGAAGCACCAAATTCTCCCATCTTTACACCTTCAGCAACGAGTAGATGTGGGGAATCCAGAGGGCCATGTGCTCTTGACTGGGAGAGCGTGGCCAGCAAAACCTGGTGCATGTTCAGCTAGACGGGTGAAATGCTGACATTGTGTATCTGGCCACCCTTCCGCAGGTCTGGACTCGACCTCTGTAGCCTTTACTGATGGGAATATCCTTTCCAGGTGGGAGTCAGGAGTGAATTGTTAGAGCCTGTCTGTTTTCTTTTGAAGGTATTGAGTGAAAGCCGTTGCTGTTAAATTGTGGTTGTGAAACGTGCCTGAGAAGCAGGTCCATCTATGTGTGAGGAATAAAAACTCTAAGTGGCACTGGTAATCTCTTCTTTGTGTAATGTCCATGCGAAATATCCCTGTATTTCAACTGTAATTATGGAATGAATATTCAATGTGTTCTGTTATTTTTCTTTAAGGAAACCAGATGTTGAGCTTGCACTGAATGCCATCAGTGATACAACTCTTGTTTGTTTTGTTTTTAATCCCAGAAGAAGTTAGCTGTATACAACAAGATGCAGGAGTCTCTGGAAGTGACCCTTCCCAGCAAGCAAGAGGAGGATGAGAAAGACCAGCCTGCCGAGATGGAGTACCTTAACTCTCGCTGCGTCCTTTTCACTTACTTCCAGGGAGACATTGGTTCAGTAGTGGATGAACACTTCTCAAGAGCTTTGAGCCAAGCCAGTAGCTTCAATACAGAAACTGCCCTTACCAAGAGCAAGGCAGGGCTAAGTCCTCTGTGGAGAGGTAAGAGGAGCAGTAGCTTGCTCTCTGTGGTGTGGCTTACTCGGTCTGTGTCGCAGTAACGCATATTACATTGTAGCTGAAATTTTACTGCTCTGTGGAGGTGGAAAAATCCCCCTCAAATTTGGGAGAACCGAGTTGCTTCTTGGGGTTGAGTGATCTGAAGTATTAAAGGGCGAAAGAGGCTCAACAGGCGTAGAAGAAGCATGCATCACCCTCTCTTGCCACAGCTCGTGGCTCCGCTGAGGCCTGGAAAGAACAGGGCAGAGCTCATGTGGCTGCACAAACGTCTGCTGCAAGGTTGGAGGCATATTTTTAAGCTCCAAGTGTGAAACTTGGCCTGAGGCAAGAGCAAAGCTGTTTGTGATGCTGGCCTTGGATGTGAGGAGACCCATGCAGCCTTCTCGGGTGACTTTGCCAGGCGATTAAGATTCGTCTACGGCTGCTTTCCAGGTAGGGAGGAGCCAGCACAGTCTGGAACAGGCTTGGGTGCAAACCCTGGCCCACGTGGCTTCAGCCATGTGGTGGGGTGCATTGCAGCCTGCCCACAGGCAGAGCTCACGGGGGAGATACATCCATCGCTACTGGCTTCCCATGTGTAAAATGGGGACGAAGTTACTCTGCTTCCGAGCAGGGAGTAGACGTGTGGCAGGTGCTGCAAAGCATTTGCATACTGCCATAACATTTATGTCTTGTAATGCATATAAGCATGATCAACGCAACAAAGAGCAAATCTTGGCAGATAAACTAGGTAGACCTTATGGATAAGATTTCAGAATTGGGGGCTGGAGAAAGCATGCTGGTAAGATGCTATTTCCATTTTCTTGAATGTGGCAATCTGGGTAGTTTTGTCAGATTCACAGCTGCATTATTTCAGATCACATTCTTATGTGGACTGGCAAAGGGCCGTGAACTAAGTGTTGTGAGCAATGGCCTTGCATCGGGTTGAGTGAGAGAGATACCATGAGGATCCTTGTAGGAGTGGTGGTGTTCATAATCAGCGATGTTGAGGTGAGAGTGTATTGATGAAGGTCACAGATAATAGAGAGAGACAGGACTTTTGGAAACCGCTGTGAAGAGAAAAATAGCACAAGAAGGACTTGCTTTCCAGAAGGATGATGACAAATCCGAGGAAGTTTAAGCAAAGGTCAGCACAAGTGGCTAGGGAGCTAGAGGAATTTATGGCTTGAGCCGGGACCATTAATGTTAATGGGAAATTTTCCGTCGACTCGACTGAGAGCAGGATTGAACCTATGCTTACTAAAAAGGAGACTGGAGCATTTATAAATGGCCCAGACAGGCTATAAATGTTTGAGAGATGGGATCAAGGCAGTCCCCAGAGACCCCATGCCTACAACAAGCCCTCTTCACTGAGCTTGGAGACGTACCATGGGTGGGGTTGTGTGCCTTCTCTTTGGCCTCAGACATACCCTGCTGTTTTTCCCTGACTCCCCCCATGGTTGCACAGCCCTCCCCAGAGGGCTCTGCAGGGGACAGGGTGGCCTGGCATAAGAGTTCTTCAGCCATGCTGCCTCCTGACCTAGCGTGCCCCTTGCAGTAGGCAGGGAATGGAGGTCTGCATGTCCTGAAAGTCTTCTGGGAATAAAGTAAGGGGATATGCCCTCTGCCGTCACTGCACCTGCTGAAGTGGTATGAAAATCCCCAGGGAGGCTGCTGGGCAGGGCTGCTTCGTTCTGCGCTGTGGACACTGAGAAAGCTGAGGGTATTTGCTTCTCCAGAGAAGAGAAGCTGACAAGAATTTTATCGGGCCCAAATGAGTTTCTGAAACATGCCTGCTTGAAAAAGTGGGTGAAGGAGTGATGCTAACACCTTGGTCTTCTTGTTCATGTACAGTTGTCAAAGATGCTCAGTCACAGCAAACGGATGTGAATTTGTATCCTATTACCTAAAGAAGTTAAAATATCAGTAGCTTGAAGATCCTATTTATAAATAACCTTCATGGGTAGTCAGAATTTTTGTCAATAAATTACTCAAAGATAAATTAAAAAAAGCCAAAAAACAACAGCTTTTGCATTTGCAGTAGCTGTTTTGGAAGGTACAGATTTAAATGGAAAGTGTGTGGGCACGAACTGGCTACTCAGCTCACTGCATTAGTTCTCCTTTACCTGGAAGGAGGGTTTAGTAATGTTTTCTGCTTTTTTTTCTCTTGTTGTGGGATTTTTTTAGTGTCCTGATGGAAGAGCAAACTGTAATTTCATCATTCAGGTGATACTGTGGGTTTTTTTGTTTCTAGGAGGGATTTTGCTTATGTATAGAAAATAGAACCTGTTGTCCTGAAAAGAGCAAGTTTTTGTCTCTTGTACGTTGAAAATACTGATCAGTTTAGGCTAAAACTAACTTCAAAACTGACTTTTTATAAAATATAGTTCCCTACAACAGGCTCCCTTAACGTGGACTTTGAATATTCAGTTGGAGGTGTAGCTACCTGAAATCTTTTGCAGGGGCTAATGAAACTAATGATACCTTGAAACTAATTTTACCTTGATGGTATTTTTGTCAACATCTTTTTCCTGGCTGAAAGTGTTGGGGTTTTTTCTTTCTTGGGGTTTTTTTGTTTTGTTTTGTTTTGTTTTTTCCTACTGCCTTAACTGAGAAGTAAAGTTGTACTACAGAAAATTCCATACATTGTCTTTACAGCATGTGCGTTTTGGCATATTTTCAGTGCGTGTTGGCCGGCCACCATGAACATTTGCACTAGTCACCACTTCATGGTATCTGAGATGTTGCCATCTTCCTACGTCCCTGTACCTAGAATAGGAAATTGTGGTAACTGTAGTATCTTTGCTGGCAGACAATTTTTATTAAATGCCTCTTTCCCTGCTCCTGAAAGCCTGTGGAAGCTACTCAGATTATTTTTATTCCTTTCTCAAGGACAGTGCTGAAATGGCTGTTTCTCCATTGCCATGTCCCATAGAGGCCAGGTATCTGATGTGATGGTATCTATAAAGATAATTGGTTGTGCTTGCTGTTTTAAAGGTGGGAAGGAAAGGACACCCTTCAAACACCATGGACATGTGTGGTGGTTGGGGGTTGTGGTTCAACACAGAGATGGTTCTTGTGGATGGGGTTGCTGCATGCTTAATATTTAATAGCATCCTCTGTGAGCACTCAAGGTGGAAGAGGTTTTCTTGCACATTCATATAACCTGGATGGACCCCGTATTTCCAGTGACATGACTTGACCTTGACCAGTGAGGTTGGTCTTTGCAGTTACACTCAATGGTGTCTCAGTGGAGGCTGATCCGTGACAATTTCTGACAGTGGTAATGGCTTTGTGAAACATGCACAGGTTTGAAAAATGGAGGTGACCAAACAGGTTTCCTGTGGCCTAGACCTTCTGCACGATTGGTAAAGCCAAGCTGGTATGCAATCTGGGGTGAATTCATATTGGCAAATCCAGTGGTTTAAAGTGTTCTTTCCTGGTATTAAAGTTGTCCTGCAGATACTTTGTGGTTTTCTGTGCTTTTTTTGAAGTGAGATGGTTTGGATTTAGGGCTTTTCCATGCAGATAACAGCCAGATAGTTTCCAAAAACTCTCGATTACAGAGATTAATTTTCCAGAATACTGGCAATGCACTGTCAAGCTGTGCTTCTCTGTTAAGCGGTGAGGAAAACAACAGACTGGACATGAAGAAGCTTGTTTTTGCTTTTTTTTGTCAGCCCTGCTGCCAACACTGTAAGCCATGTGCACTCTTCATCTCAGCCTAATCCCTTGTAACAAGGAACAATTTACAAACAAGGAACAATACCAATTTCGGAGGGGTGCTGTGGCTTCTGTTGTATGCTTGAAGCTCTCTCCAGTCTTCTAGCATGAATTACAATAGAAATACATTGCTAAAAAAAGAAGCAACCTTTTGAAGAAAGCCATGTTGGAGTACAGTCTGCTAGATAAGCTTGCAGCCTCTGAAGCGGTTTGGCACAAAGAGTTCTCTGTGTTTGTCCACAGTACATTTGCAAACTTTACTTCCAATATCAGAAGTTAATCAGGCTCCATAAACTGCCTAAATCAAAGCCAGTTGATGTGTGGAAAAAATTTCTATGATTTTAATGGATTTTAAAACAGATACATAAGTGTCCTAGTGATACAGTCAGAAAACGCTTTTACAGTTTTTGTTTCCAAAATATTTTTGTGTAAGCAAAGTTCAGAGGCAGGAGCGTTTGAAGAATCTGTTCATTTGCAATGGTATCTTCACCCAAGTCTCATTCCAGTTTCTTGTTAAACAATGCAAAACAAAAGGTCATTAAAAAGAAAAACATTTTTGTAAATGTTGTATGAGGAACAGAGGATTCCTTGCCTCATCAAATATTAAACTTCCCTGGCTTTGTTTCTCTGTAGGCTATTTTTATGACTGTTCTTTCATCAGAGGTAAAGTCCTGTATTTTTATGTTTCCATCTTTGACCAAAAAAACCCTATTTGAGCTAAGATATATTGCAAGAAGCAGTACTTTCAAGATGACCTGGCAAGAGGATTGTGAGAATGGAGATGCCAATACTCTCCTACACATCAAAAACACTAAATGCTCCTTCGAAAGAGGAATTTTTAGAATGTGATTTCATAATGTAGAGGTATTGGAATCCATTTAAATAAGTTGAGCCCTAGCTGTAAGAAGCAGCGAGTCTTTTATTTCTGACAAAAAGTTCTTTCAGTTACATAGATGATTCTGCTTGTCAGATCCTATTGGGTACAGGGCAACATGATATATTCTATAAGGGACTAACATGAGATGCCTGAGATACGATCTTTATGCCATCAAAGCATGCAACTAGTTTAAGAAGACCTGGTGTTCTTCCTTTAGCCAAATGTCTCGTATTCTGCAGTGTGACCTGGTTCTCTGTCCTCAGAAGCATTTACAGCCACAACAGCTGCCTTTCTAAATGATGTGTTCTGGTCTGGTCAGGAGTTAGCCTCTCCTCATAATTCCTGTACCAAGATCCTGAGAGAGCTGTGACTCTTCAGCCTGGAGAAGTCTTCTCAGGGGGATCTTGTCAATATGTGCAAATACCTGATGGGAGGGAATGAAGATGAGGGAGCCAGGCTCTCCTCAGCAATGCTTGCTTACAAGACAAGAGGCAATAGGCATGAATTAGAAAACAGGAAATTCCATCTGAACACCAGAAAACGCTTTTTTTTTTTCTTTTTTTTTTTTTTTTTTTAATTGTTGAGGGTGGCCAAACACTGGAACAGGTTGCCCAGAGAAGTTGTGGAGTTTGGATCTCGGTCAAAATCTGACTCAACATGGTCCTGCACAACCTGCTCCAGGACCTCACTTGAGCAGGAGGGTTGGACTAGATCATCTCAAGAGGTCCCCTCCTACCTCAGCTGTCCTGTGACTCTGTAACTGCTGGAGAAGCTTGAGTTCAGTGTTGCAAATTTGAAAGAGTAGAAAATCATTGTGGGGTTTTTGTCATTAAATTTGTTGTTCAGCTTCAGTCATACTTCATTTCTCTCCTCTCTACCAGAAAGTTCAACAATTTCAAGCCAAAGGAGCGGCTTCCCAACTTCATTTTGGACCAGCTCTTATCAGCCTCCCCCTCCACCATGCTTAAGTGGAGTACACCCTGATTTCCCTGTTACTGCACCAGGCACCTTTCCAACACCAGATCCCAGCAGCTGGCCAGGACACAGCCTTCATCAGACTGCCCCACCTCCTCCCCCTGCTGCATCTGAATCCTGGCATTATCCTTTAGCATCTCAGGTGAGCCCTTCATATGCACACATGCATGATGTGTACATGCATCGCCATCACCCTCATCCACACATGCACCATCATCATCCCAGCTCGCACCGCGACCCACGGTATGGGTCCCTGCTGATGCCTTCAGTCCGCGCAGCCAGGATTCCTGCTCCCCAGTGTGACGTGACAAAGACAGATCCTGCTGCTGTCACCAGCGCTACCTCAGCATGGGCTGGAGCCTTTCATGGAACGGTGGACATTGTGCCAACTTTTGGGTTTGACACAGGTAAGATGGTTCGATTCTGTCTGTGACTTGTTTTAGCAGGAAGAATTTGAGCAAAGAAGTGGACTCCTTACAGCTGAAGCTGGGTTTGTTCTTGGAGCCTTCTCCAAATATATTTCCAGGTGGGAATCCCTCCTGAAATTGCTGTCAGGGCAGACAAGCTGTGAAACATCCAGCTCTTGCTGCCTTTTGCTGAGATATCTCTGTCTGCCTTGGTCCCATTCAAGCCAAATGAGTTGTGACATGATAACGTGTTTTTTGGTTTAAATCTTGTGGGAAATAGTTAATTAAACTTCCATGTGGAAGCTTCCAGCTTGTTCAGCTAGTTCATATGTGCATTCACCAAAATATAGCTCCAATGAGGACTGAACTAATAACTTGTCAGTACATGAGGATTGCATCTTACTTGTCTAAATTGGAACAGATCAGCATTTCCTTTCTATGTCGTATCCAGGTGTCACACAGAGATGCTGGTTGAGCTGTGCTTGCCATCAGACTAAACTTCTTTCTGTAGGGTCTAGGCAGAGGTCTGTGAATTAGATTCATTTTACTTCAGGGTGTGTAGCCATAGGACAGCCTCCATAAACTACATCTGCATCTGCGAGCTTTGATTGGCAGGCTCTCATCTCAGTGTCAGGAGCAGTCTAGCAGCCCTCACTGTTCATAGTTGCTTGCGATCAGGTGATGGGCGACTAACACTTTCCAGCGCACCCATCCTGGAGCTCATATGCACTGTTGAGGTCTCCTTTTTCTGCTTGATATTTATCTGACCAGCAGCAATCCTTGCAGATTAGTACTTCTTAAACATGTTATATTATTTATTAAGGAAATACTAGGTTTGCATCTCTCTCCCTTTTTCCTTAAGGTGTCTGTTTGTCTGTCTTCTTGATAGCTCTAGCTAACTGATTCAACGTGTGAGAAGCACTTCCTTGCTTTGATCAGTGTGCAGGGGAACAAAGAATTGGTGGAGAAAAAATTGCTGTTTCTTAAATATGAAATAAGCCGAGAACTGCGTAAGGGATTGTTAGTCAGGAGAAACCACTACCTGGCTTAGGTATGAGTCCAGCCAGCCTAGGCTGTGAGTTGTTTCAGTGCTGGGCAAGTTGGTTTGCTTACTGCTACTCTGTTGGTAGTAGTACGTATAATAAACCAGGTGCTTTTTCTCTTTTCTGTAGGAGCACAGTACCTCAAAAAGGACTATGGGTCCTAGCACTGCCTTATAGGACTAATATAGCCTTTGCTTGGTGCTGCCTTCTTCTTGTGAAAAATCCTATGGAGAGGTACAGTTGGATGCTGATTTTATCAGCATCCTGATTTGGCAGTGCTTAACAGTGGCTTGCGTGTCTTGTAGTTATCTACTCAGCGTGGGAGGCAGTGGAGAAGGCCTGAACTGTTAATTTCTGGCCCATGCCTGATGTGTGGGTTTTAGTCCATGAGTTCCTGTGGGGGGAAAGAAAGAGGGGAAATGTGTGACTAGTTTGCAGGCACAGAGGACCTCAGTAGAGCAATGTCTCACTTGTTTGTGACTATTCAAAATGGCCATGCACTGAAACACAACAGCAAAACCTTATCAGGCAGCCCCAGTTTGGCACGTAAGGCTTTGGAAACAAGGGAGCGAGCAACAAAATGCAGCAGGTAGTGGTAGCCTGTGACATTACAATTGTTTGCTCTCTTACCCTGCACACGCATCTCTCATGCTCTCCAAGCAGAGGCTTGCTGGGAAGGGCAGGAAGGTTCTGAGCTCCCTTTTCAGCCTTGTCTGCAGCTTGTAGATTTGAGACAAATGCTTTGGTGACTGGCCTTCAAGGCGTGATCATGGTGAAAAGAGGGAGCTTAATTGCCCCAGTGTTTTGCATGCATCTCAAATGGTGTCAACCTGGGGAAGGTATGTTGTGCTGCCGGGGAGAGGAGGGGGCTGCTGAAGCACCACACTGAAGCATCCAGCACTCACCAGCACAGCTGAAGCTTTTCTTGCTCCATGTCCACTCTAGGAGAGGATTATACCAGATGAGTCTCCACATCACACAGAATTTCATTACATTTAACTCTAATGTGAGACAACAATCTCAACAGAGAGGCTAAAAACTGAAGGGCCTGGAAGAATGTACTGGCTTTCTGCAGCGTAGAAGTGGTTTCTCCAGAGTAGGGTAAGGCCATAGTGGCAAGAAAACTTCAGTTCTGGAAGTCTTTGCTCATATGTCCCTGGCGAATAAAAGACATCAACCTGTGGAGCTGTCAATATATCAGATTCCATGAGCTTCAGATGATTTATATAAAAAAGCTCATTTGGTATATACCTAGACATTGCTTTTCAGAGCCCTTCAGATATGAAAATGTTTCCCCTCCCCCCTTACAATGGGTCACATTTCTTGTGCTACTGTCACATGCGATTATAGAAACGTTTGCAAAATTCTTCACGCTGAATTATGTGGAATGATAGTGTTGGGACCAGGGCAGGCTGGCTGTAATCTTACCCTCTTCCAGCTACATTGTTGCATCTCTGCCATACTAAGCCAAATATTCGATCTCATGAATGGATGATGCTGAATCACTTCAAAGGTTAAGAGGGGGTTCCCCCTGCATGCATGGTATAGTTTGGGAATTTATGTTTCAGAACAGATTGTGCAGGACATCAACGTATCACCGTTCATAGAGCTAACAAAGTATTGATCTGTCTTGCACATCTGTTTGAACTTACATGGTCCTGTTTTAGAGGATGGAGAGGGATTTAGCTACCTGATTCCCATTAAATGTGGCTTAATCCTCACATTGCGTGCTGCAAATTAACCCTTTTGGAAGCTTCTTTATTGGTACAAGTGGGATTAAAGAAAATGCTAGTCTACATCAAAAATCTATTAAAACCTGTTATGGTTGTGGCTGCTGGTATGCAGTATCTTTCCAAAGCTGAAGTGCCCAAGCTGTAACGCTCAATAGAAAAGTCTGTTTTATATCAAGGATTGATATAAACACATTGATATAAGCACAACATGTTTGTGCTTTAGACCACAATTCCCTGCCCCGCCAATGTCAAGCAAAGCAAGGTCAGCCCCTAACAGCAGTGACTGCGGTTCATGGCATGCATACAGAGAGCATTGCTGCAGCCATAATCCCACAGTGTTGGGGCTAAATCCTCATGTTTACATTAAGGGTGCACAAGCCGAGTTGAGCGCTTAAGATCAGGGAGGCGGGGAGGGGAACTGCTGTCTTGCAGTGGATGGTTACGGCCATCAGTGTTTTCCTCAGGAGCAGGGCGGGGGGCTGCCCTGCACACCGGGCACTTCAGGTGATCGGTTGGATTGGGCTGCTCTGGCAGCTGCCAGGTCTGCAGGCAGCCCCGTGGGGAGGAGAGCAGAGCAACTTGCCCTGCTACTGCAGAGCCTAGGAGGATATCCTGTCCTGCTGTTGGACAGATGTGCTAGAGGAGGCTTCCTGTAGCCCCAGCACACTAAAAGCAGAGCAAGATTTTGGCATATCTGAGGGCTGTAAGTCTATCTTAAAATTGAGGTGCGCATCCTTTATCATGAAAAGTTATGCATGTTGAGGTGCATAACTTTAAATTTAGGTGAATTAATCAACATCCTCTAGTCTTGGCTGACTATGGAAAGTCCACTTTTGGAAATGCCTGTATGTCAGTGTGTCATGTTGGATACAGAATTTGAGTGGTCCATCTACTGCCTTCTGTAGACTTGTCTCTGTTCACACATACCCCATGAGTTTGTCACAGCTCATTAATTTTGTTTAGATGTTCCCACAGAACCTGTGTTCTGCTTGTGTGGCAATTACCTATAATGTTGGTATCCCAGAGACAGGGAGTTGTGCTGGTGTGGCAATACTGACTCGTGCAACACAAGTGAGGATGTCTTTGCTAAGAGGAAAATGTTCTTGCAGGCTGCAAGTGAAAGCTTTCGGTTAGTAGCAGGGTTGCACTTGGATGACATATTAGGACTGCAGATAGCCTTGCCATGAAGGAGATGGGAATATAATGAGGAAAAGGCATCAAAAGTGTTCCACATTCAGTTCTGTAACTAAGACAACTTTGTTTTTTTGGATTGTTTTCCGTGGATGTTTAGACTTAATAGCTATACCTTAAACCTCCTTGTTACAGTTATTTCTGTTTGTTGCAAAGACACCTAACTGGCAAGGTGTCTGGTTATTCCCCTTCTACCAGTTGCTACCATCAGGTGGACATCCTCTTAAACAGGTGTGTGCATCATTTTTTTTAAGCTGCTAGGAGCCACATATAACCTGTTTCTCTTCTCATCAGCTTCCATTGCTTCTGGTGGCCTTTAGTGCTCCACTGGTGAGCTTAAATGACTTCCTTACACTCTGAAAAGTTTCTGCTGTCTGACTCCCTCTTTTTTTGCTGTTGTTGTCTTTGTTTAAAAAAAAATGTAAACAGTAGAGGAAAAATAACACAAAATTGTCATCATTAACTTTGAGGGAGCTTTGAAGGAAACTAACAGTAGTTTATGATGACTCTGCCTGTAAATGATGCTGCCAAGAAAACAAGTAGCTCTTAAGCAATAAGGAGACATCCTCATTGAGTGAACACGTTTTTATAGGCATGCTTTAGTTGAGGGATAACCCAGTTTTTCCCCTCTAAAGAAATAGGTGCAAGTGCATGTGAAATGGAGCAGAAAGCCACTGAACAGGATTTGGCATGCTCTACCTGTGTGCTCTGCTTTCACTATCTGTTCACTGCTGGACACACAAGTGTCTGGACACGGCTTGGGAATCCTCACATGGATAAAGCCATATGCTGTCATCTTTTTTGTGACTGTTAATTGCTTTGTAGCTCAACTCTGAAATGATGTTGATCATCATTAAAGATTTAACTGTTTGTACTCCTGAAACAAGGAAGTGGTGGTCAGATCTGAACCCATCATGCCTATTAGGCTTTCTGAAAACATATGGGTCTTCCTTTGTGTTTCACTACGTGATCAGGTATGGAAATGAGAGATCCATGCTTAGCACATAGCTATGTCAATTTTCACAGGTTAACAATCAAATGAACATGGAGCTTCAATGGTTGCAACATCACTGAGGTCTGGAGTTGCACCTAATTACATTAGCGGTGAAATTGGCCCTAAATTCTTAGCAGATCAGGTAATTGATGCATTGGTCTTGGTACACCATGTAACAGGGCAAGATATAGTATGACACAGAATGGAGCATTGCTGTCCATGTAGCGATGATGATTTATAGTGGGAAGTTCACCTTCATTTCACAAAATGTGAGTTGCTTGGCTCAAAATGTCAAGGGGCAGGTTTTAAATCAGTAAGTCCTAAGTGCCTTACTACCTCTTAAAATATGTGCCTGCACCTCTCTCCTTTCTACTTTCCCTATAAATGAGCATGAATGTATCTTCTTTGGAAAGTTTCATCCTCACCTCCCCCTCTATCGTCTGGATTTTAGGCATACGCCCTGTTGGGTGTAAATCTAGCGAAGATTGAATCCCTCTGGAGCAGAGAAATCCCAGATAATAACACAGGTTCCAAGTCTATTATGCTAAAGCCACAACATAGCACCACATTTATTAGATAGTCCTCACATTTTATAAAGGAAAATGTTAGAGGAACTCATAACAAATGCAAGCTGAAAATCATTAATTTTTCCCATGTGGAAGCACTAGCCATTCTTGGCTAAAAATCTGACAGTCTATAGGTGAAATTATTTGGGTTTTTTACTTGCTGCAGGAACATTTTCCCTCTCTCCTCTGTAAGGTAAAATGCCATAGAAACTGTGAGATCCTAAAGTGTCACAGGCCTTTTCTAAAAGAGGTAGGGTCTGTGGCTGGCCCCTATCAGGAAAAATTATTCTGTTGCATACTGGATTGTCTGCGCAGACCTTGCTGGAGGATTTTATCACGCCATGCCATGCTCCGAACAAGGCCAAAACAAGGAAGCTCACATGGGATTTTATCAGCATTCCTGAGCTGCTTGAGCCAGTCTAAAACTTAAGTGTGGTTTAAGCTTATCCCACATAAACTATAAAATTGGGAGATATAGCAATGTTACTAACAAGTCCACTAGGCTGGTAAGTTGTGTTTGTTTTTTTTCTTTTTTTTTTAATAAAAAATATTTATCCTTACTTCAGTTGCTTGGGGAGGGGGAGGAAAAAGCTCTATCAAATTTTAATTTTTTTTTTTTCTTTTCTGAAACATAGGTCTACAGCATCAGGACAAGAGCAAGGAAACTTCTTGGTTCTGAAGTTCAGCTAAACTAAGACCAGCAAGAGCTTGAGTAAGCGCAGCTGGGCGGGCGATATAACAGTTGTTGACTCCTTCTGCATGGGGCAAAGGACATACATGAAGATGAAGAGCCAACCATTCTGGTTTTGCTATTGAGCCTTTTGTTTGTAAGGCCATTTATGGGTCCCACAGTGTTGGAAAAAAACAAAAACCTGACTTTTCTTTCTTTCCTCATCTGAGCCTGCTGCAGCTGGGCAACCTAACTCCTTTCTGCTCCTTTAACAGTGTTTTGTTTTGTTCAGCTTGATATTTTTATGAACAGTCTCAATTGTCAGGAAAAAGACTCTCCCTTGACTACAGTGCGCCTCCTTTCAGGAATACAGTATTTTGTAGCTCTTTGTGCATCTATTTTTGTAGAAATACAGAAAGTTTGGGTAAGGATTGATGGGCTATTTTAGGATGACATATTTTTTTAAAAAAAATTGTAAAATTGTTAAGTTCTGTTTAAAGAACTTGCTCTCAGAGAAGCACTGGCAAAAAAATTGTATAAAATGCTATTTTTAGATGTCTGTGATGTGTTTGTGCATTTTGGTTTTTTTGTTTTGTTACCTCAAATGTCTATCTTTCCTTTCTTTTTAAAGAGCTAAACCTTCCTTGTTTCCACATTATTAGATTTTGATGTTTTTGTCCTTTTGTTCTAGCTTAAGCAAGTATAATTCGCACCTAAAGTTTCAGCCAAATATTTTTCCTGCTGGTGTTAGATTGTAGTAAGGGTGTTTTTATTTTCTTGCTTCTAAAGGTGGCTTTGTGCTGTGCTGATTGTCAGAAACTTGCAAACACCTCTAGCATGGAGGAAAGCCTGGGGTTACAGGAACTGCATCTCCAACCCATCCATTCTTTCAAAATGGACCAAATACTCTTATGGATTTAAATCAGACACGAGTTTGGGCCTCATCCATGATCCATTGAAGCTATTGAACACAGTTCCCTATGGGTTATGTTTCAGGCCCTCATAGTGCTCATAAATATCAGTATACTCTTGTTTTAACTCATGTGGCAGGACTTTCAGCTAAGCCATTTCAAGGGTGGTAACTTAGAACATCAATATTCAGGAAAGAAACGTCAGTTTTATAAAAATGTGTGACTTGTGGAAACAAAATGTTTTCAACTAGCCTGATATATCTGCTGAGCACCTCAAGGAAAGCGCTGAAATTTTCAACTCCTGTTGACTTCAAAATCCATTTGTCTAAGTTTTGCTGTGGGCCTTAGGAGACCCCAGCTGCAGCTCTTGAATTTCTTAAGAAGTTGCACGTGCTCAGCATGCACAAATTCAGGCTTGGCTGCTGTCTGGGTAAGAATCTGAACTTGGAAATGATGTGGCCATGTCTAGCCACAGCGCTCTGCAAGGTGTTTGGGAAACCTCATTTCTGGCCTGGGCCTTGGGTCTGACTTGCATAATAAGGACTTTAGTTGAAGCCAAGGTGAGCGTGATGCAGTCCTGAATAAGCCCCTGCAAGATTACCCTTGACAGCCCCAGTCCTGCGATAGGGTGGAGCTGGGTCAGCCCCCATGCCCAACCCTAGTGACTCGTGTGAGTGTTGGCGTGTGCTTAGGTGGGGCTGAGCTCAGGATCAGGGCGTGGGTTGCCAGATCCTAGCTATTGCTTGGAGATGTTGCCTTTCTGCTCTGTGCACCCAGGGTCCCTCTGTAATATTTCCCAAGGCTCTTATAACCTATTATATTTCTGTTACCACTGTTTTCAGACATCCCTGTCTGAAAGACAAACCAGCTAAATGGAAACCAAGACATAAACACATGGCTGAGATAAGAAACAGTTTAATTTTAAGGCAATGAGCACTGTAAATGTAGGTTTGTCAGGTGGAGACCACATGGATCTGCGTGTGAAAGGGGAGGGGGAGTGGTGGGATGTGCATGCCACTCCGAGGTTCAGGCCTCCCTCCCGGCACTGCTGCTTCTCTCCAGGCTTTCTGAACTTGCTCCTATGAGGTGTTGAGTGTTCTCCCTTGCCACATGAGAGGGCTTGACATGCTGGCACTGGAGGCATTAGGATTATGTCACAATTTGGCAAGACCCTTAAGTGTATACCTTGATGATTTGAATTTTGAGACGGCGTAAAAGTGCTGAATGGACTATGCTTAAATATTACTTTAAAATAGTAGGGCTGTAGTTTCTGTGTTGGGATGCTGAATTAAATGTGGTGGGGTTTTTTTTCCTCATCTTTATAGTCCCTCAGCATTTCTTTCTCTTAATAAATTTCACTCTCATGACAGTTCTATATATTATTGCTGCTCTGGTGGAGCTAGCTCCTCAATTCGTCAATGAATTTGTAATACAATGGGAAAACTGTATGGGAGGGAACATAGTAATAGCTACCACAGTTCACTTTCTTATCAGGACAGTATAGATCAGGAAATATCTCAAGAATAAGTTCTGACTTAGGAATTCTGACAGTATTAGAAATACTGGGAGGAAAAAAAATCCAAGCTTTTTTAAATTTTATTTTCTTTTTTTTAATTTGTTCTAGACTTGGCAAAGCTGGAAGGCAAAGAAGCAATGTATACTCCTTGAACATCAGGGCTGGAGAGTTTGGGTGGCAAGGGGAGCAAAAGAAAAGGCAACATTTCTTTTTGAGGTGTAGTGTGTTTGACTTCCTGAAATAGTTTGAAGTCTAGCAAGAGCAGTCAGTTCATTGCCTTCCTCTTGCAAGTTCAGATGATGAGGGACCTCCTCCTGTTCACTATAGATATCAAAGCAGAATGGGACAGGAAAAAACAGGCCCACAGTTTGCACTGGAATCCATTTCTGGATTGTTTTATTGAGTTGATGGGTAGTGGGGATGAATATGTGGTGAAGCTGTTGCCTCTTCCACCTCAAGGACTACTGTTATGTGCCCAGTTTCCACTGCTGAACATGTGAGTGTGGTGAAGGAACTTCTGTTGTTCTGCAGGCTCTGGGAGACAAATGCCAATAAAAACCTGCTATCATCTGTAGCCATTCATGCACCAGTCTATCAACTTTGAAAGTCAAATAAATTCTTTTTTTTTTTTCCCTCACTCACTAACCATTGCCTGTACTAACAAGTGAGTTGAAAGTAAAAGCACAAGCGCATAGCAGTAGCCCTACTTCTACATTCTACAATTTGAAGGATGGGAAAGAAAAAGTCCTTCCCTGTGACAAACTTTTAAGTTAAATTCAGCAGATTTACCTCCCCCCCATACATGCACACTTACACACAAGCACAAACGTGCTTATGAGAAGCAGATGCTGTGATGGTTTTGCTCTTGAAAGAGGAGGGGAGCTCTTGCTTGCAATGTTGCAGTTACGGCAAATTGATGGCAGTGAGAAAGAAACATAAATGTTAAGACCGCTCATGTTTCCACAGATAGGAAAAAAAGGCCCTTAAAATCAGGTCACAGACAAGTTATGTGTCTTAATGCATTACTAAAGGAGTTGTTTCATTCTTTTTGTGTGTGGTGAGTTCTGATGCTGTCCCAAGAAAGTGGGTGATTCATTTTGTGAGAACTTATAAAACATGATGTACTCTGTCACTATTTCTGGGAGAACATAGGGAAATTATTGTTTTATTTCAAGAAAACCTACATACTAAACTCCTTAAAGTTGTCCAGGATTTGATTTTATTCCTATTAATGTTGAGAATCTGTTGCGTTTTCATTTGAAGACTGGGAGGGTTCAAGTTGTCCATCAGTTTTTGAAAAGCAGATACCAACTTGTTTCAACTGGGCATTTCCATCCTGACAAGATGATGGAATAGTGCAGTTACTGACTGCCCAGCAGATTTGATTTCTGGAGAGCTAAATAAGCTATGCTTGGCAATAGTAAAATGCACTTTGTTGTGATTCCTCTCCTCACCAGACACACAAATTCAGTTATCAGTTTATCTGATACCTCTTTCACAGTGTGAAGATCTTCAGTGAATGTCAGTTTTCTCTCAATCATCTACTTCTGCCTCAAAACATGCTTTCAAGGATGAATCTCTCATCACAGCTTTCAGAGAGAGCAGAGGTTGCGGGAGGGCAGTGTCACGTTTCCCCCACCTGCACTTAGGATCAATTTGCCTGTACCCAGTGTTCTGCTTCCAGGCTATTGTGTATGTCTTGCTCTCCTCCCACAATTCTTTATGTGTATGTATATATTTATATACATATATACACACGTGTGTAGCTATACCTGGTTTCCTCCATTCGACCCTCATGCTTCAAATGCATGTCCTTTGGAAATGAAGTGAATGACATCACTAAATCTCATCTGAGACTGAGAAAATGTAGGCATTTTATTGCATTCTCCGTAACCTCAGGAGTGAATGGAATTTTTCCATACTTATAAAAAACCAAAACCAAAACCCACCAACAGCAAAAACCCAACCAAAAAAAACCCCTTTCAAAACCCCTGATGTGTTGTATCTGTAAAGTTGACCATGGGGTCAGCAGAGTTACATAGAGGTGCAATATATTGCCTTTCAGCAGACAAGCATATCTTTCTGAATATGATTCTTTTAATTAGTTTCAGGTACAAGCTTTTTCTCCATATCAATGGACCAGCAACATATATTTCTTACAAATGAATTAGAAATATATATTTTTAAAATTGACTTCTTGGCTTTAATATGTCAGCCTTTGAGCTTTTAAAGGATATTTGGATGATAAATATTGTTTGTGTGTGGATTTTTAAAAAAAGTTGATGCTGATGCATGTTGTTTGGAACTGAAATCTCATGTAAAGCAGGAGGGTATTTAAAAATAAATACTGCTTTTACATGTTAGCCCTATGGGCAGAATCTGACAGTTGTAATGCAGGAAGAGGTCCCTTTAAAGACTAAGGGACTCTTGCCTGAGCAAGGTCAAATTCCAGTCCCTGTGACAGGAGAGGCAGGAGCAATCTTCTTGCAAAGGTTGAGCTGGTAGAGCTGTGAGCAGAGATGATCCTCTCCAGCATTGTATGTAGACGGTTGGGCAGCCGCTGCTCAACATATTAAAATTAGGCTGTGTTGGCATGTTTATACTTGCCCCATCTTATGGGGTGAACTGGTTACCAAGGGGAATTAGAGATGTCCCTGGAAACCTGTGTTTTAGCTGCCCTTGGTCTGCACAGTGCCCGTGACCCTCTCCCTGTTCTTGCTCTGCAGTCTCCATGACACCACAGTGGGACCTGTGAAAGCTGGACTGGAATTCCCTGTGAAATGCAGGATGTTTTTAGCTCCCAGTAAAGGTAGTTTAGGGATGGGGGTAATTAAAACATCACAGTTATCTCATGCCCTGCTCAAAGGCTCAAGCCTTCAAGATGGATCAGCAGTGCATCATTGATGATGGCCATTTGCATACAGGAGCCCAAATACTGCTTCCTCCCCTCGGTGTCTTTGGAAATCTTTGATGGCATTGAGATCATTGGGACCAGCCTCGAATGCCTAAACTGCAGTCCAGTGTTGGCTGGCACAGTGTGGTGGCCTGGGGTCTGGTCCAACATTGGTGGACATCAGTTGGAATCAGCATTGGTTCCGGTGAGCTTGGGCTCAGGTAACTAGTACCTATAGAGAACTGATATTTATAGCAGTTGAGGTTTACAGTAATCTAGTAAAGTATCTGCAGAACTATGCTGCACTTTCCCTGCTAGCTGTTTGTAGCTGTTGTTTAAAACCATCAGTCAAATCAGGGTCCCTTTCCTCCCCCCACCTGTTTTCCAACCCTGCTTCCCTCAAAACTCCATTGAACTTTTTTGCCCCTCTCATCCAAACTGATGGGGGGGCTTTGTATAAAGAAAAGTGTCACTGTTTTAATTACTGAATAAATAATTTAATGTGAATTTTGTTATATTTTTTATGTAGCATTTTCGGTTTGGTCTGTATTTCTCAACAATTAGCTAATGCTTTCTTTTTATTCTTATGCAACTGAAGAACTCATAAATGTCTTTGTAAATTACAGCATCCTGAGTTTCTATTTTTTTTCATGAGATTCATTTTTAGAGCCACGGGTTTATCTTCTGTTGACAGTGTTGTAAAACAAGTGTTCTAAACTGGTTCTGTACTAAAATTGGATGGAGTGAAAGCCTAGCATCAAAGGGATTTCAAACAGGGCTCTCATGAAGGCACTAGCTTTCCATTTCAGATACTGTCAATTGCTTCTGCTACAATGTCTTCTTTTTTTTTAAATATCTTTTTAATTGCATTAAAACTAGAGGCTATTTTACAATCAGACCTAGTAGAATCACTACCTGACACGTCTTAGTGTAAGACCCTTTTTAATTTTTATCATTTTTTGGCAGTTTTGACAGTCATCAAGTAGAGACTTTCCATGCAAATTTTTTATCTCAAATTGACTCTTTTTTGGCAAAGTTCAGTGATTCCCACTAAGGAGGTAACTTTGCCCTTGCTAAAATTATTTTACAACTGTTTAATTAAGAAAAGTTTGCATGTCTGTGTTCTGGCTCGAGGGCTGAAGGTTTGGTGTTTTGGTCACAGATACATAATTTACTGTTCCAACAGAGGGGAAAAAAAAACCCTCCAAACTTTGGCCAAGTACTGAACTTTTGAAAAATTGCCACTTGCACGCAATCAGCAGGGAGCTGTTAAGAGTTTAGTTGCAAAATCCTGTGAAGATCCTGACCATATGGGATGTACTCTGTTTCAGAACATCAGGAGATGAGCAGGATTTTCCCCATACGGCCTGCTCCAGGCCCTGTTTCCAGGACCAGACAGCAAGCAGGGAGCTTTTTCTCTGTGCAAAATCACCGTGTTCTTTCTTCGGCCGTGAGGAAGAGATGGAGAGAGCTGCCAGCCAGAAACTCGAGGAGAGGAAGGCCAGAAAAGGAGGAGACTGGGTTCAAAAGCTTCCTGTAGGAGAGAATGGGGTTGGGAGGTATCGGCAGAGAAGCAGTCTGCATGGACAGTGGGGATGAAGATGGGATGCAGACCACTGAAAAATAAGCAAATAATGCCTAATGATTGCTTGGCTAATACATGAAAGACGTAGAGAGGGATGTGACAGCCATCAAAAAATACCAGACTAATGTGAGGACTTAGAAATTTGGTATACACTAAGTGTCAAAGAAAACTTAGGATAAACATTGCAGGAAGTTTCTTTCTTTGAAGTGAGCAGTGTACACTGCAGTTTAGTCTGTGAGACAAGGTGTGGGAGCCCTGTTGCTTTAAGACAATCACAATTATCCTCAGCAAAGCAATTGTATTTTAGCAAGCAAGAGTGTGTTAAGCTAGGGGATGAGCTAGCTGAAGTGCTTTTTCTTCTCCCTGTAACCTCTACTGCTCTCAGCAGAGTAGGGCTCCAGCTGCGCTGCCCCACACCTGGGTTTCCAGGTGCTGATGGGGGTTATTTCATTGCATCAAGAAATGAGAGTAGGGGAAGTGGTGCTCAAGAGTAAGCTTGCCTTTGTGACTGGTTTTATTCATGACAATCTGTGTCCTCTGTTAATGTAAATCAGTGTCACTCAGTGGGCTTTAGGGACCGTAACACCCATCAAGAATCTCATCAGTTACATCCAGATAAATCTCGTTTCGGGTGTTATCAGCTGGAAACTGGGTCCCAGTCTGGTGCCTGGAGGAGGTGCTTCCCGCCGTGTGACCTCAGTGGTGCTCAGCCCACCTGGCATGGGGGAAATGCCACAGAAAATGTGAGGAGCAGGGCTGGCATCCTCTGTGCTGGCGAGGGAGGTGAGCATGGCTGGCAGCCAGCTGCTGGGGCTGGGGCTGGGGCTGGCTGGCCCTGGTGGAACAGGGGTGCCATCAGCCCTTCATGGAGACCCAAGGCGTGGTGGGGCCAGTTGTCCCAGCAGGACCTCGGACTTCGAGGGGTTATGCTGCTTGCATGACGTGGGAGGCCGGGTGGGGACCAAGACATCTGGTGAGAATTCCTCATGGCTGAGCTGTGCGTTGGGCTGGGATGCCGATTAATTTAGCTGATTTCTTTTTTGGGGTTGTTGGGAGGAGGAGGGGGGCTGGATGCCGCAGCCTTCCAGTAATTGTCTCTCCTTCAGAATATCACTTTTGCTTTCTTTGAAGACAAATGAGAAATGATATTTAAAAAACAAAACAACAAACCAACACCAGGAACTACACCAGTGGCTTTGCCTTGACAATAAATGTACATCTGCAACGGTTTATCACTATGGGAAAATGAGCGGGTAATAAAGTTTTGATGTTGGCCGTTGCATGTACAGAGGTATCAGAGGCTTTGAAAATGATTTGTTATGTGAATGCCCATAGTAGCATCAAGGTTCAAAGGGAGGTGGTTTGTTTTTCATGCCCATTTAGTTATGAATAACACCAGCTCTAATTTCCTCCTCCCACCAGCAAGCAGAGTGTCCTACATTGGAAGACAAATATAGCAACAAAGATTTCTATATCTGGCCAAAACCAAAAAATCTGTTCCTTTTTAAGAATAACACTCTATTCTTTTCTGATGGAGATGGATAAAGAGAAAATTCAACTTTAGGGAAGCCAGTTTCTCAGTGGGAAACTCCCTAGTCTCTCTTGAGAGCCCAGTGTAAAAGGTATGAACTTATTTTTTGGCATCTGTGTAGAAGCCAATGGGGAGACTTCTGTAGAGCCCCATCAGTAAAGCACTTTTGGGGTGGCAGTCTGGATGAATCTTCCCCACTCACTGTGTGCTTTTTCTGCCCTGCTTTGTCTGTCTTCTGAGCAACAGAGCCAAAGCTGAATGGGAACTCCGTTAGTTGCACAACTACCCGTGCTTTTTCTTCACCCTTTCTGGTTTGCTTTTGTGGAGAAGTTAATTCCTTGCCTCTGAGGGATAGACCCCTGCTCCACCTGACAAGTAAGCTCGGCAGTGCATCATGGAGCAGTAGAATTGCCCCACGCTCCCTTCCTCCTTGGCTTTCTCATCATGGGAGTATGCGGGAAGCCAGCCCTATGCTCTTTCCCATGGCCAGACTTTCAAGTTGTGCAGTGCCCACAGGGGATGACCAGGGACAGTGGGGCTGCCCAGTTCCCTGCCTGGCTGGTTGGGCTGGAAGAGAAGGGATGTCTTACAAATAAAAACCAGAAATGGTCATGGCCAAATGCGTCCTCAGGTAATCGTTTGACCTTTTCTGAATTGGAGCTAATGCTCCAATGAGCATGCTTTTAGGAGGAGGCAACACCCCCCCACCTCTTTCTGGTCTTGAGCAGTTTCTTTGACTTCTCTACACCATCTGAGGAAAGCTATTCAGCCTTTCCTTTGAAGGATTTGTTCCCATTCCAACCCACCCCCACCACCCACCTGTAAGCAACTGGTATCTGTGGCGTGAGCAAAAAAATCCCTTTCTCTAATGGACCGGCTGTCCTTGTTTCAGAAGTGTCGCCCCATTCATTTTCAGACTGTTTGGCTGAAGGCCCTTGCTGTAAGGTGAATACTTCAGTGTTACTGAGTTATCTCTTCCTCCTTTGGAAACCTGGGCTGTTTTTTTGTTGACTTCAGTAGAAGCAGCTTTGGACCCCTGATGCATTTTAAGACCAATGCAGGGAAGTGTCATCCAGTGAATATATATGCACTGGATCTGTTCTGCCAGCCATGTTACTGATGGAGTTTTAAATAAACACAAGGATGTTTGGAAATATTTTCTGTATGTAAATATGTAAAATATGCAAAACAAAGCTAACAGCTGTGGGGTGTACTCGTTGCTCACGTGAGGAGGCTGTGTGTAATGGTTTTTTTCCATCATCCCCTCTTTTTTTAAGTATCTGTGTCTGTTCCAAGATAATCACTTCTCTGTGATTCCCACTGGGCAAAGAGGGAGGAGGCTGGATGGGCCTATGTGATGCCCTGAAGTCTGCCTGAACTTCTGTGAAGAACCTCCTACTGTATGGTGAAACCCGCTTTCCACAGAGCACAGGAGCACATGCCCTGAGGGCAGCACACAGCAATTGCTTTTCATTAGAGGTGGGATGGCTCCTGGGTCTGATTGAACTTGGCCTTTCAAGAATGGTAATGCAAGACACAACATGTAGCACGCAGTGTTCGTGGCCATCCTCGGGTACTTCATAACAAGCCTGACAAAAGCATTAGTCACCGGTGTATGAGCCTTAATTTCCTGAATTGAATCTGTTGCTTAGGAAAGGACGACAATTGTGCAGCCTCCAGTCCTTTATTTAGCCAGGGAGAGCCGAAGCCTACGTACACATGTGATCCTACTGAAGACTTTGGGAGAACTGCAGTAAGAAGAAAAGAAAGTCACCCATAACAAGTTCAGTCCATAGCACTACTAGGCTCTTCACATTGTTTTTTAAATTAAACAGAGTGCTGCTTTTTAGACATCCTTTCAGAGAACGTAATTCATCCTCTATGCACAGTAAGTCTCTGCACCACTTCTGAATTCTACAGGATATTTTGTGTGACTTAGCCACCTGTTGTTTTTAGTGATTTTTTTCCACCCTTATTCTTGCTCTCGGTTTCCAGTTCCACTGCTTTAAGGGCAGTCTTCCAAACTCCTGGCTGTCTGGCAATGCGGATGTCCAGGGACATGGCACAGTGACTCTGTGTGACACAGTTAGCATCTGTGTGCACAGTGAGTTTGACCTGTCCATAAGCCATGACGCTTGGACTCGTGGATGTCAGAAGGTGCAATACAAGTACAAGCTCCATTTGTTTGGTGGTTTCAGTCACAGCAAATTTAAGTGCTTGGCAGGAACAACAGCCCTGGGTAAAGGGCAAAGGGGAAGTGGAGCATCATTCAGCAGGATCCCAGGAGACATTCTGGCTCCCTGAGAAAAAGCCACATCTACTCTGGCAAGGGAAATAGCTTAAGTGCCTCCTACAGAGACCTGCTGCTGCTTATTCTCCTTGCTCCCAGTTAGCCTAGCTGTCATTTTTGCCGTGCTGTCAATGGCATTTCTGTGTGAATAGGTTTGAGGGGATCTTTATGAGGTCTAGTACTGTTAGGAACCTCATTCCCACCTTACCTGTGTCCTAATGCAAAAACCCAACACCATGGCGACAGGACACTCTGGCAATCTATAGCATTTTACAATGCCTTAATGCTATATTTTCCTAGTTTAAAACGTGACAGGTTCCTTAACTCTTGTTTCCTCAGCTCTTGTCCCACATGACATCTTCCAGTGATGGCATATATTCTACCACCAGTTTCTCCTTGCGGTGACTGGAAATTGCTACCAGCCTGGATGATGCAATGAAGTCTTCGAGGCCACTGTTAAAGCCCATGACTTGAAAAAATTTACTGTTTTGTGGCTCATATGTGGCTTGGTTAATTTTCTGTTGTTTTCTGTGATGGAGAAATAGTTGCTTTTTGTATGAAAGTAGATACCAAAAGACCAGAACACCCTACTTGTGCAGAGAGCCCCAGACATGGGTGAGCCAAGCAGAGACTCAGAGGCAGAAACAACTCAAGATCAGGACACTGAACTTCTTACTTTCCCCCTCACTACAATGTCTGCGTGTTGTCCTGAAGAGACCAGCACAACAAGAGATGCCATTTCTTTCTTCACTCCCATATCCCTAGGCAGAAAGTAATTTATTTTTGATGCTTTGTATTTATGATACTTTGCAGGATGTGCTGGTCTCATTACACATGTGGACAGCAAGCACCAAAAGCAGTTGGCTAGTGATTTACCTGCAATAGCTGATGTTCTCCATGAACAAACTCATCATTCACAATGTGCACTTGCAAAGCACCATTTGCAATGCAGGGGGTTGGTAAAAAACAGGGAATGATATAATTTTTTTTTATTTGGATTTGAAACATTGAGCAGGTTAAAGGAACACTGAAACTAAGTAGGATCCTCAAGCTTCAAATCTGCCCCTTCAGAAAATATTCCCTTCTAATATTTTGGAGTGTATTTCAGTGATTCTTAACAAAGGTTCTCCTTAGTAAAGGAATAAAAACAGCTGTCATCCATGACAGACATTGCTGATTATTTTTCATGTGGCTGTTTGCTGATTTGAAGAGGTCTGAGGGGAAGCATAGAGAACCCAGATCAACTGGTAAAACCCCCAGTTCTCCCGTGCACAGTTTAATTCATCATTGCAAGGACACTTCCGCAAATCTCAAATCTGTTATTTTCTTTATATGAAAACAGCAATCATTATAATTTCATCTCAGCTGGAATATTATTTTTCCCTTTTTTTTTTCTTCTCCTTTTGATGGGTCAGATTTAAACCATCTGCAGGCAGATGGAAAGGAAAAGTGGAATTATTGTTTTCACCAAAAAATTTTGCAGCTGTCAGTGTGTGTTTGACACAAGCCTGATGGCTGAAAACAAAGACAGGACACATTGTCCCGGCTGGATATCAGAGAGCATAAGAAGTCTTCATGGCCAGCTCTTGGAGAACTTGGGGCTAAATGAGGTAAACAAGATCATTACTTAGCCATACTCAAGGGCTTTTCAGAGAGAATTCTTCACTGAATTATGTACTGCTTTTCCTGGGCTTCAGTGAGACCCTGTTGGTTTCGGCACAAGGGGGGGGTGACTCTCTAAGTGATAGTCACGATATATCATATAGACCACTGCTTTGTGACTGACCTACCACATGGCAGAGGCTGCACCCATCACTTCCAGTACCTGTCATGATGTATTGCTTTTATAATTCAGCTTAATTTATGGCTCCGTCATTAATAACCGCAGCCAATAAAAAAGCCTTAAGGCAGAGCTTTCGAGGAGGCACACCAGGAGCTATGACTCAAACCCTCCCAGTGTGGACTAGCAGATTACTTCACTGCTTCATGTCCCAACGCTAGTGGCTCCTTGGTGATACCAACACCACTCTTTTCAAAGCAGGCCTTTCCACAGGAGCTTAGTCTGTGTGAAAGCCAGGTCCCCCACTGGGAACTCGTGCATTTTGCTGCTGGTGTTCTTGTTGCTAGGATTTGTAAAAGTAACTGTTCTGTCTGCTTGCACCAAGCTAGGCACCTTCAAGAAACATAAATGAGTTTCCAAAATGGAGTAAACCTCAAATCTTCTTAGGTGCTTGTAGGTGGCTTTGCCTGTAGAACTTTAATTTTTCATTGACAATGTGGAGTTTATAACTGCAAGGCCTTCCTGATACCATTTTTTCCATTTAATGGTAGACTTTTGTTGTGGTTTTGTGTGTATTGGTTTTTTTTTTTTAACTACTCCAGTATTAACATCAGCAATGTGAGCTAAGACAGTTAACAATAACATTTTTGTCCTTTTCATCATGAGTTTTGAGAGTGATAATCCTATGAAGTCATTGGGAGGTGTATTTTTTCTGCTCTGAATTGACAGCCATGTATCATTTCCATCTCCCAGGGCTGACACTGCCGTGTTGGTATTTATTCATGTTGTGTTTTTCCCCACAAATAATTTGCCCGTATACATCTGTAGACAGAATGTGCTTGAGCTAAGCTAAAGCTAACAGAATAAGACATTCATGAACTGTGAGCTATTATCTATCATTAAGTCATCTGAACCCTTGCAGTGCACTAATTTTGAGTTGCACTCTTGTTATTCTGTGGTTTCTGAATGTGTTGTACAACAGCTCAAACTGAAAGCAATTTTGCAAATAGTTCTTCAGATAGCTCGTCTTCTGAAATAGCTCAGAAGACCCAGCTTCACACCAATCTTTGATCAAGGTAAGATGGGACTATGCTGCTGCGGTTATAATTTGACTAGTCTGGGAGGAAGGGAAAGCCCTGAAGATGTTTCAGTTCTTTTATTTCACCCATTCAGGGAGCCAGAATCCTAATTTAGGATCCAAATCCTAACAAGAAAACCAAGAAATCAGAGATCTATTGGCACTATCATCACAGGGAGCCCAGAAAAGATGGATCACACAGACTAGAGGCCAAATCCTATTCATGTCACTCTCATTAATCCAGCGAGTATAAACCTGTTGGGAAGAGTAACAAGATTTAGCATTAAATGCATCAAAACTGACTTTCACAAAGGGAATATTTTCTCCTGCCTCTGTGCTTGATACACAGTGCTTGGACATGTACTATTTACAGCCTTAGCAGGAGGATCTAAGAGGCCATGTTCCCGACTATGTACTTTGCATAATTATTTACACCTGCACAAAGTGGGTGTGAAATGTTCCCCTTCAGCACCAGTTACGCTCATTCGCACCCACTTAACGCTGATGTCAAGGAGCACAGAAGTGGCCGAGCAACGGAAAACCATCCCCAGCATCCTGCTGTCCCTGGCTCAACCAGACTCCTCAGGACAGGACAGGACAAGCCGTGCCATTGCTGCGGGTCGGATCTCCGCCACCTCCCACAGCGAGCAGTGTGAGAGCCAGGTGAAGGAGCCGCGTCCAGCCAAGCCACCTCGGCTGCAGGAGTTCTGGATTCTATGCTGTTTTATTTGAAGGTTTGGAAAAAGAAGCCAATATTCACTTGTACGTTTATTCCTTTGCTGCCCATTGCTATCTTTGTAAATGGAAAAGAGAGAGGATACAAAATGCTTTCAAGGAGCTGAGGCTGTCCTGGTCTCTCAGAACCATTCATTTTCACGTGGTTTTCTGCTGTCAGTAGGTTTAAAGAGATTAATTCCCATATGGCAGATCCAGTCACAAGTGCCTCACTGCGATCTCTGAGCAGGTGCATCTGTAGCAATCCCTGTCCCTCCTTGAGAGAAGGAGGATAACGGGCTCAAATAACAAGAGAACCTGAAACAAAATAAGAAAGTAAGTGGCATAAGAGATGCTAACTTATTGAGCTCTGAATTGATATGTGGGACATTTTAAGAAGAAAAAACCTGAGGCTATCCAAAAGGGCTTACCAGAGAAAGCATTGTGGGATACAAATGCAACTTGTAAGTGCTACAAACAGCGATCAGCCTCTGCCTCTCAGGAAAAAGACACAGATTTACACAACCCCTGCAAAGAGCCAGATGTAGAGGTGTGCGGTTCTGCCAGTGGTGCAACTCTGCTCCTTAGCGATATATGTTTACGTCCATACTGCTACCCTAGCTATGGTCTCTAAAAGTTCAAATGGAAACAAGAAAACAGTTTTCAGATTATGTTTTTTCCCTTCTGCCTACAAGCTGACTTACTAGGGAGAAGCAGTCTATGACAATTTCCCAAAAGTTCAGCAAAACAATTCCTCCGCTTTGTTCTTTCTGTCCTATTATGGAAGTGTTTTAATACCAAGACGTTATCCAAAAGCAGTACCACCATTAATTCTGTCTGCTTTGTGCACATCAGAGCCCTTGAGTAAAATTGTAGCCCAGCTGAAGGTAGGCGGTGTTTTGATATTGACTTCGATAAGGTCCTTTTTTTTTTTTTTTTTTTTTTTTTTTCCTTCTTTATCTGCTTTCCCAAACTGCTCATAGGTAATAGTGAGAAGCATGGGCATTCTGTCCGCCCCTTCAGAAAAAAAACATGCATAACTTAAGACTTAAAGATTGTTATGAGGATAAACATCTATTTTCTGAGGACAGCATGTATCAGTTGCTTGGTTGTGCATTTAGACTATTAATATAGAGATTGTGCAGGCAAAAGGACGTTTAAATATGTCAGTGGACAATACTATTAATATTAGTTCTCGCATTGTAGTTTTACATTAAGGGTTTCAGTATGACCAGAGGCTCATTCTGTATTAACTGCTGCATGTAAATACAGTTCTTTATGTTGGAAAAATTGCCTTTTGCCTGTAAGTGTAGCTGAGAGGAGCTCGGAGAACAGGGAGGTCCCCCTGCTGTCAGGAGGCAGGTGAATGCAGACAGGGACAGTACTGTGGAATAGCACGTTATAGTACCCTGTGAAACAAATATCTTGTTGACAGACAATGACGGATAACAAAACTATGAAGGCAGGAGATTTAAACAAAACAAGCAGATTGAAATCCTGAGAAAGGATTATTCAGAATTTACCTCTGTCAATTTTTGTGTGGTTGGTTATAATTGTAACCACTAGGCATGGCCTGTGCAACAGCTTGGCTCTTACCGTTTATAAGCAATTATTAATAACACTGTTTAATTGCAAGCTAATTTCCTCTAAGGCGGCTTATGCTTGAAGCTTCTGTGATTTAAATGTGAAATGACCCCATTATTCGTTTATTTAATTGATATTAACTGAGACTAATTAGCATACGAAAGTTAAAACAGCTTTAATTAGAAAACCATTACTGAGACCTCTCTCATTAGTATTGGAGGCAGTAGCATTTTCAGTGGCACTGAACTGTTAACATGAAAAGTAGCTGTATGAACCACACTGAAAGCAAATGGCTTTGGACTGAATATACCTATAGAGGTTTTGTCTTCATTTTCTTAAGAGATAGAGATTTAAACTGTAGATCTACCCTTAAAGACTATATACAGGCTCTCATATTTATAAAGTACTTTGAAGACACCTGTATGTGTATTTAGCTTTCATGGTGCACTATTACAGCAGGCTGCTTTTCTGTCCTTAACAGAGAAATTAAGATTGAGCTAATTTTCCCCAGTTATACAAACAAAGTCTCTTTCACAGCAGGGTACATTTCTCCAGCTGTTTATGGACTGGATATGAACAGCTGATCTCATCTAAAGAAGTCAAGCTGGGAAACTAGGGGGGAAAAAAGCTGTTGAGCAGGAGGTGAAATGGGTAGTGAGGTAACTTACTATGAAATTGGTCACTCAAGAAAGCTGTGTGCTTTACCTGTGCATGCTTTTACACTACTGTTTGGTTTGCTTTTTGTTTTTATTTTTTAACATGATCATTTTACCACTGCAGAACAAATCTGTGCCATTATAACCACCTTGATATGCCAACAGAGGCACACAGTGTAGTCTCAGATGTGGCCTTAAAAAGGAAAGTTTTTACATCAGTTAAAAATACGGTGCATGTGCAGGAAGGGTAATGCAACAGGAAAAAGAATGGAAGTTGTATAGCTTTTGAAGCAAGAAAAGAGCTTACTATATGGGAGAGCTTCTCTAAGCTAGACCCACAGCACCAGGAAAGGTTATGTCTGCAAGCAGCCTGTCCACAGCTGTCCACCAAAAACCTCCCAGCTCTGCTGTTAGGGAAAGGTTCCCAGCAAAGGCAAGGCTGAGGACAAAGGCTAAAGCACAGCTTGATGTTGCCATCAGTACCGTTGTTCTGAGGCTGTGGATCACAGACGCCATCTCCTACTACTAGCGTTCACTGAGATGTCAACCTTTTCTGGTGATGGTTTCACTGAATGCATTCAAATCCTCCCTAAACTGTCATTTCTGTGAGCAGCATTGTTCATCACTGTTGGGTTTTTCTGTATAAAACTTTTTTTCTGCTGGAAAGGTCCTATTTGAACTTCTGAATGGCTGCAGCTCTATTAGAGAAAGCCAGGAGACCAGATTTGCTCTCTGTCACTGATTTTTTTTTTTTTTTTTTTTTTTTTTTTGTGTGGCTCCATCTGTACGAAACAGAAAACATGATTTAACTAGTTGCATGGAAATCTCTAATGCATCAGTCCATCTCCAGGAGGTGTAGTGGAAAGATACAGTCCTACACATGTGTATGAAAAGAGGAAAAAATACCTTTTGCATATTTGTCTCTTTCTGACCCATGTATTTTGTTCATGTTAGAGAGTAACCTCTTACACAAGGGTTGGATCTGAAGCTTAAAAAAGGTTGTTAGTCATTAGAAAGGTGTATTGCTCTAGAATAATATTTATTAGTAAATAAGCACAGTTAAAATGACGTGCATGGCTCGTTGGGAACGCCAGGCTGAGGTGCACAGCACATCTCTGGTGACAGCCAGGCAGGCAGTGGCAAGTGGCAACTTGTTAAGTTGCAGGATCTGGGTGGCCACGGGGCTCCACCCTGGGCCTCCCAGTGGATTTACATAAGTTTGCCTTGTAGCTGTTGTGGGTTTACTTTTTTCTGTTTACACTCTGTCACTTTTAAATTGAAATGGTACGTATTGTGAATATCAACTTCAGAAGCCAGCCCAGTGCAGCTTCGTTTGCAATCAAGGCCTTAATAAGACCAAGGTATCTTTTGGTAAAGAGAAGGGATTTGTGCTTGTGCCCTGAAAACCATATCATGTGAATCACTGTCGCAGTGGTACATGAGAGCAGAAAAGAAGCTGAAGAGTACGGAAGAATACAGTGTTAGTTTCTGAGAGCAATTTCAGTCTGTTCCAGTGAAATTGTTAATGGAAAAAATACAATAATTAACTATGTTCACAAACTAGGCTTTCAAAACAAGATAGACTTGGACTTCACATCAGCAACTGGAAAGAATGTTATACATCTTGATAAGCTTTAAGATTCTTGGAAAGACTTCTGAATTCCTGTTACGAAATTGGAAATAATAGGAAATACCTATTAGAGCAATTTCAAGGATGCATCCTCCAAATGCCTATTACCAGGGTGTTAAGAAAATATTCTGGAATCATTAAAAATTAATATCATATACCTGTTTTAAATTTCTGTAACTCCTCTCAGTAAATGTCTTCCATCAATATAGCTGCAGAAATAAATACAAGAATTTTGGTCACCAAAGGAACGCCGTGAAGAGAAATGGAGCAACTGAACATCTATTTCATGCTAATAACTGATGGGCCAATGAGGCAACCTAACTGATAATACAACTGATGTAATTTTATAGCATATTATAAATTGTAGCAGGTATTTAAGGTGACATTCTCCTCTCTTGTATACGTTCTCTCTTTTAATACATGTATTGAAAGTACTGACAACAACTTTGTATACCTTTAAAAGGACATTACTTTCAATTTTCATTATAAGGCATTCAGAGATGTGTGGTTGTTCTCCTATCCAGACAAAATGGAGAAGAAAGTTCCGTGGAAAGTAAGAGTACTAAAGAACCAGTGGGCAGAAAATGTTAATAGAAAAATCTTACTGAAATATCGGTTCAGTTACTGCTATAAGCCATATTTTTTGAAAAGTATTTGAGTATAAACTATAATTGTATTTGTATTTTTCTAGTTCACATCTTTGCAGCCCATCATCTAAACTTGGGGGCAGTGTAGAGCTAATATAAGTGGTTGTATTTAGGCACAAGTCCTTGGCTGAATCAGGATCTTTGCTCTTAACTAAGGTAGGGTTAAGCTACTGAACAACCACTTACCCAACCAAAAAAAGGAACCTCTCCTATCAACAGTCATGTTTGTAAATGCTAAATTAAAAGGAATCCTTTGGATATGGAGCCAAAATGACTTGTATGCCATGTGTGAACATAGATAAACGGTTCTTGCTTGAACCACCTCACTTTGAAATGACAGACTTCTGATACCAAGCACAACCCTTCCTCCAGCTAGGGCTCCGATTGTGCAGCTGTCATTGAGCAGAGCTTCTGGGTGCAAATAACCTCAATGCAGGGATTTAAAAATAAAAAATGCCTGTGCAAACTTGGCTTTCTTTGACTCTGAACTGAACTACCTAGGCAAGTCTTGTCTGTGGAAAAACATTCTGTGCAATTTCAAACCAGAAAATTGAGTTGCCAAGTATTGTGGAATAGACTCAGATAAGCACCAAAACTGAGATACGAAAACATTTGAAAAGCTTTATTTACCCTCACCTAAATGAGATTTAAATTCACATACTATTATGGTTACACAGTGGAAATGTAGTTCTATCTTAAAATGTGAACAAGAGAGTGGTGGAAAAGACAAGATATGGGTGCTACAGTACAGTGGTAAAAGAAAAGTGGCAGAGGCAAAAAGCTCATTATTTCTTTTCATAACAGAGAAAATAGTTTAGGCCAAATCCAATTGCACTGGAGTGAGGGAAAAGATTCCTCATTAACCTCTGTGCAGCTGGATTAAGCCTTCAACTGGTTATAAGTGACTTCCTTAGCGGATCATATTCTGTGTCTCATCCTGTATGTTGTTAAGCTTTTTCAGCTGCATGCTGCTTTAAATAACATTGGAAGTGCTCAGCATTTTGTCTGATTTTTTTTTTTTTTTCTTAAGCATGGGAGATGTCACTGAGTCTGAGAGAGAAGAAATCCATCACCAGTGGATAGAGCTTGGATCAGTGCATTGAAAACCTGTTCTCTGAATGCTGTGGGAATTAGATCTTTTGTGCAAATGTACATAGAGCCACTGACTTAAACCCTTCAGACTGATCACGAACTTCTGGAAATCAGAATATCTTCATTCATCATCAGGAATTCATGTTAAGATTCATGACAGGTTTTGCATGTTTATAGAAACCAAGGGATGTAATTGAAAAAACAGAAGTGCTGACTGACAAAAAGATCTTTAATTTTGTTTATATATCATGAATGTGACCTAAAGACAGTTGCTTTAGCTAAAGGCAGCTAGATTTCTTGTAGCAAAAAAAGTACTTTTATGACAAAAATAGGTCTATATCCAATTGCTGAGCAGTCATTAGTTTTTACAAGTTCCTTCCTTTTTCCAGGTTCTAATTGGTGGCCTGTTGGGAGCCCTGAGCGCAGAGCTGTCAAAGCAACCCCCTTTTTTACTTTTTTGTCACATTCCAATGTAATTAGACAGATGATTATAGTACCAAACACAGTACCAGCTGTTTGAAGCTTAATACTATTTAAGTATTACCATGCCTTTATTTTAAAGGTACCGAAACATATGGGAATCATAAGCCATTTCTCTCTCTCCTTTCTCCACTAAGCTAGTCTTTTGTATTCAGATGCTAAGCCTGTGTTTGAAGAAAGGGGGAAAAGAAATAATATTTCTGAAATACCCTGTAATAACTCCAACTCATCTGTCTCATTCATGCAACTCCAATTCCCCTTCCTACTCCATCTCTTTACTCTCGTTATTTCTCTGGGCACAGAAGAGTGACAATAATACAGAAACAGGTTGGTGCAGCTTTAGCAGCCTAAGTCTCAATTAATGGCAATAAAAAGACTAATAACAGTAATAAAGGTTTTTGGAATGTTCTTTTCCTTGAAAAACTCCTTGAGGCAGCAGATGTATCCTTTCTAGATGGGGCTACATCACTGCTTGGGTGGCTACTGGAACTAATTTCTCTCCCAGGATTCAAATTTTCTGCAGTGGAAGTTGCAGTCTGTTTTCAGATAGATAGTTATTTTTCTCACTTCTCCTGTATGTTTTAAAAGGAAAGCTTATATAAAAGACTGAAAAGACAAGAAAGGAGAATACAGCAGTAAGTGATTTAACGATATCAAAAAATTACAGCCAAACTCACCCTGTGCGATATTACTCAGAAATCTGCAGAGCTATTCCAGGGATTAAACTAACCACAGAGCTTGCATTCTTGGTTATACAGAGCTAGCTTTCTGCCAAAGTACTTTAAGACTTTGGCATCTTTTGCTTTCATGTAACCGGGAATCGGGTCCTATAGCTTTATCCCCTCCACTCGGAGCTCTGCTCAGTGAAATCCCCGAGCTTTGCTTTCCGTGTTTATGATGGGTGGGAGGAATGTGCAACGGGAGGCTTGAAGAAAGAGTGACGCCAAGGATAATAGCTGACTTGGTATTGCAGTTTATAATCGAGTTCCTATGCTGTGCCCGTCACTGGGGCATCTCACGGTAGTGTAACAAAGGGATGTACTTAATGCCTGTCGGGTATGAGTCCTACTATTCCCATCGTTCATAGCAATGCATTTTCTGCTGCATAAGAAGATTGTGGGTCTTGGTGATTTATTCTCTTTAAATACTCTGTATGTTCACATATGCGCATTCACAAGCCAGCAAAATGTCTCTGTGTTTGGAACCAAATGTCCGGGGTTGTCAGCGGAGGCTTTGTGGTGCAGGTTTGGCTGGGCCCCCAGGAAAGCTGCCCCCCTCCCCGGCTTGGGTGGCAGTGCAGGGCTGCCGGTGGCTCAGCTCGCCGGGGCTGCCCGTGCTGGGAACGTGCAGCAGGTGCAGTCGCTCCGTGTCAGCAGGGCATCCTGCGGGCTCTCCAAAACAGTTTATGGTTTTGCTTGAACTGGAGATTAAAATCCCATTGAATGAGCTCTGTGTTTTGGTTTCTTTTAAAGGATTGTGAGGCTATGGCCAGTCTCCTTTTAAATATGGAATGAAAATAAGCATAAAAACTTCGTTACCCTAGCCAACCACAGAAAGTAGCGCCTGCTTGTTCTCAGAGGTACCTGAATTCAGATTTTATGAATGGGATTACTTCCTGTAAATTCTAATTAAGGATGACTGTATCAACAAATGCTTTATAAATATTAGTAACAAAGCTGAAAAGAAAGAGAAATTTAAGATAGCAGAAAAATATTCTGGTTAATTTTGGGGAAAGAAGTTTATCATGTGTGTCAGTGTTTTCAACAGAGCATTATGAATGGATACTCGGTTGCATAAAAGATAAAGTGCTTTTTTCTTTTCTTTTTTTTCCTTCCTTTTATTCCTCTCCTCAACTCCTTACTACTTTAAGTTTTGAAGATGAATCCTTTCCAACAGGCTGATCTTTTCTTGATGTTGAGTCAGTGGGCAACTGAGCTATTTCGCACTTGGGGAGCCAAATTTTGTCTCCTATTGCACATGTTCAAGCCTAAATTTGGGCCTCAGATATTTCAAGAGAGACAAGATTACTGCAGGCACAGGGTGTAGAAACTTACACTGAAGCTCGTGTACGTATGCTACACAATAATACTTTCCAGGATGGGAAATCATTTCGCCTTCAATGAACAGTGTTGGAGAAATAAATCAGCTTAAAAAAACCCAGCAGAGTTAGAGAACTGAAGATGTGGTTTGAGTGCTCAAGGGAACACTGAAAGGAACTTTAAAGTCATCCTCTTCCTTTTGCAAGGCCAACCAAGCCTCTGGCATAAATCAGAGGAGCTTAAAGAGTGCTCAAGTTAGTGTTGCAGGTCACCACTGCCCTGAAACACTCCTTTGCTCTGGCCTGACCTTCCCTTGCTCCCAGAAGAGGGTAGCGCAGTGATCTTAGTACCATTTCAGGATGAAAAGTCCGACTCTTGCTCCACTGAGACAGAAGTGAGGGAAGATGGGGGGTTGACTGTGGCCAGAGCCAGGGCAGTACAGAGTCTTCCAATACACTGGACATGTGAGCCCTGTGAGATTAAGATAACTCTCTGAAAATATATATTCATTTTATATATATATATGTATGCATGCTATTGGATTTTAGCAGTGAAATGAATGCCTTTAACATGTAGTTTGACCCAAAGCAGTCTCTTTAATGGTGGCATTGAAGTAAGACTATATAGACAAACACAGCTGTCACTTTATGCTTAGCAGTTGCTCATGCACAGCCCTAAGCAAGCAAAAACATTCTCCCAAGATGCTGGGAAGGACGCTGAGGTCACCCTTGTTCTCTCTCTGCATAAACTCCGACTTCCACAAGACAATGTTCAGCAATGGATGTATAGATGGACCTCAGTGTAAAACTTTATCTGAGTAATGGTGCCTTTGCCAGCTCAGTCTCTCTCCGCTTCCCCCCGCCCCGCCCCTCTCTGAAGCTTCCCTGCTAGGAATAAGACGGTCCCCTACTGGGATGATTAAAACCAGTTGGTTGACTCTGAAGTGAGCACACTATATAGTATAGCACAAAACATGAGTTGCTCTGAGAAAGCTTTTTTTCTCATCTATCTACTCTACTATTGCGCCAATTAAAAAGCAAGCAAACAAAAAAGGAAATATATAGCTTCCCCTGCCCAACCATGTTTATCTTGAGAAAACCATATTGAATATTGAAGCACTTGAATTATTTTGACAACAGTCTTAAAGCTGAGCTGTGGTCATTTTGGTTTGGCTTCTTTTAATTGTGCTTAAAGATACACTTTGCATGGAGTTTTGTTATTAAGGATTAAAAATCTAAAGCAAAACATGTAGATTGCTGAGAGAGGATGGTTTTTGCTCCAAGTGGACTAGAAGGATGATGGTACCAGAAAAGTACAAGATTTGATATTCAATACTTTATTTACTTTCTTAAAGAAAAAAAAAATCCTTATTCTGAGGATATGCAAATACAGTACCACACAAGTCCATGAAGAACAGTGCTTGAAGTGTGTAATATCTGCCTATTAAAAATAAGCAGACTGTGTGTTCTCCCTAGTGCTTCCTTCTAGAGTTGTATTTTGGCACCTTTTAGTGTGAAGTGGAGTGAAAATCATAACCAGCTATTCAACACTATGAATGCAAGGAGGTGAGATGCCAAGACAGAAGCATAAGGCCATATGATTTGTGCAACTACTTTAATTAAGCTGCCCAATGACTCCTTGTGAGGAAGCTTACAAAATAGGACCTGTATGTATGAGAGCGATAAAGCAAGTGGCTTGTGACATACCTGACCCTAAGGAGAAACAAATTTTTTCTAGCTTGGTGCACGATACAGAAGTTATTCGTACTTGCTGAGCACTTAGCTGCATTTAGATGGCACAGGTTATCTTATAGAAGATACCTGGAAACTTAATAGTATCCAGGCCATTTTCATAACAGAAGCTGCTATTTACCAATATGAATTGCTTAGCATTTCTTTTACTGGAAGATAGCCTCTTTTATGTCTGAACGATAAACAAGACAGATTGAGTTAGATCACAAATATGCACCTAAGGCGTTAAAATGTCCCTGTCTGGAGGCTGATCACAGAGTGGCCAGGGCACTGGAGGGCGCAACACACAGGGTAGCATTACTGGGACCAGGTGGAAAATACAAGTGGGTTTTGGCCTGCATTGAGCTCTGTGCTGTTTAAATATTTGTACCTGAAATAATCTGGTTAGGTTCAGTGCCAACACAACCTGCAGCTGCACCTGTTTATTGGTGGGTAACAGTTGGTTTGACAGTAAAACTTGAACTTTTAATTTTGCTTTGAATGTGCTCCGGTCAGAATTGAGAGATGTTGTTTTCTCATCTCCCTGTCTCTGAATGCTGCTGAAATGCTGTTATGATCTTGATGATAAAATCTAGTATAAGGCCATTGTCAGACTTCTGAAGAGAGGCAGCAATGTAATTCTTCCATTTCAAAGTTACTTGGAATTTTCAGTGGATTAGCTTTGGTCCTACAACTGCCTATTTAAAAGACCAGTATGGTTTCTTCTCTGTGCTTCTTAGCATGAGACTGGCTCATAACACAATATATTTTGACCATGAGAGGAAAGAAAAAGACCACTTCTGCTAGGCCACAAGCATTCTGTACAGAGATATGTTTTGATTCAGCTTCCTTCCCCAGACATTAATTTGCTTTGCTGCAAGCTCTGTAGGACTATGCACAACATGTGTGTATTTTTGACTAGTTATTTCAAAACAATCTTTAAAGCTTATAGAAGGCAACTTTGAATTTTAGTGGGGGAGAGAGAAGGAGACAATGACTTTACTTGGAAATAATCACGGTGCATGCCCATTTAATGTTTCTATTCAAAATATTAGGGATGGCTAAGTTCAGCTCTAAAGACCCCTATAGACTTGGGGGGCTGTGTGGAGCATTGCTACTTCACTTTTTCACAGAATGGTTGAGGTTGGAATGGACTCTGGAGGTCATCTGGTCCAACCCTCCTGATCAAACAGTGCCACCTAGACCTGGTTGCCCAGGACTATGTCCAGACAGCTTTTGAACACTTCCAAGGTGGGAAAGTGCACAACCGCTCTGGGTAACCTGTGCCAGTGCTCAGCCACCCTCACAGTAAAAAAGTGTTTCCTGATTCACATCCTTTTTGGCTTGTAATTATTCCATGAGGCATCAGTAAAAATTTTGATTGGCTTTAGTGGCATCTATTGGGTGGACAGTAGGAGGGAGGCAGTCAAGCCCTTGCAGTCCAAGGCTGCTGAGGGTCAGTGCTCAACACCTTGAGTTGCTTACCCTTTTCCTTGAGTTGCTTACCCTTTTCCTTAAGCTGCTGCATGGACTGAGAGCTAGCAGTGACCTCCTTGATGAGAAAGGCTGTCTTGGCAATCCTGGATCCCTGGTCTTTCCCCACCTGTCTGCCTCTCCTGCTACCAGGAAACAATGCTGACACTTCTGCACATGGATATGATTATCCACCTTGCCTAATCTTCGTGTATATATCCAGTGGTTATTACCCATTTCCAAAACTTCCCTTATTTTGAAAACAAATTTGACATAAATCATGTGACGTGAGAGGAATGGTGTGTGTGTTTGACCTCCTTGGCAGGTAGAGAGCAGAGGTTATGAGTGTCTCTCCTTCTTGTACTCAGTGTATTCATTTCTCTCTGTGCAGAAGGGGGGGCAAGTGATTTATACTCTAGTTTCACAGGCGTAAGTAGTAAGATGGAGGGCTTAAACCTTTTTAAAATATGTCCACTCTTGCAAAGCAAGGGGAACACCTGTAAGAGTGGGTAACTTTACATTTATACCTGCTTTAAGTCTCTGTGCAACTAAAAAGAGTGAAATGCTCTTAGTGTCAGAATGGGGCTGGAGGTGGCAAGCAGCTGGGAATCAAGCTTTGGTCAGAAGTCAGCTGGCCAAGTTTTTTTCATTGGTTGTTGTTGGTTTTTAAAACATGTCCTTCTGTTATGCACTCAAACACTTCCTTACTTTTAGAGAATCTGTCTGAGATGCCCATTGCAAAGTATGCAGCGCATATCCAGAAGCAGCATCAGCAGTTGAAGTCTATGTGAAATATTTTGGCTACTTGCCATTTTTTGCTCATGTGTTTAATAGCTTTCTTAATGTCCTGGCTTTCTGGATTAGCAGAGAGACCTAGCAAATGGAAGCCAAAGAGCTCTGTGTGCATGCTCACGGGTGATAGGCACAAATTAGAAGGGCTGTGGGAAAGAAGCCCCCTGATGTACAGCTGTTGTGCCATGTGCATGACCGTGTTGGGGAGGGGGAAGGCAGGTGGTTTTCTGATCAATAATGTTATACTGGGTCAGAGCCATCTTGTGGATGCAGTTATGGATTATATCCCTTTCACATATATGAATTTATGCCTCTATCCCCATAGGAGGATTGGACTGCAGTGAATTATACTTGCATAGCTACAGTATGGTTCAAATTATGTGAGTAGACAAGACTTATTTCCAGTTTTTAATGAAACAATAGGGACAGACCCAAAGACTGTCAAAATTAATGGCAGGATTCCTGTGGGCTGCTTTCCATTTATTCAAGAGCCACCTAACAGGGCACTTTACCCTCTAGAAAGAATTTTAAATATAATTTTCTATGACTTGTGGGCTTATTTTCCCTCCCAAGCTAGTGGAGAGGACCCCTATTATTGCTTTTGGGAGGTGGCTCAGAGTCTGGTATTGGATGTGGATTCTTTGAGAATGTAATTAGGAAATACATCACTTCAGCATTTTTTATTGTAAACATACATCACTGTAATACACCACTGTTATGAAATAAATATCTGATATTGTGGAAATATGGAACAATCCCATTTGTTTTAAGAACAGAAGGAAGGCAACTTTTCTTCAAGATCACAAAAATATGCTGCTTGCTGCTGAAAGCATGCTTTGCATTAAATTCTAGAGTCAATGGGTCTAGGCCCACGTATGTGTTGGCAAGAGTGTGCCTTACTGGTGGATGTATAGCGTACGGAGATGGCAGCAGTTCTGTGAGACTGATTAACGAAGACGGGCACAACTTCTGGCTCTTCTTGAGAAGTAAAACTATCCTTTTCCCTGACAGTCTTGTAGATTTTTGAAAGGCATCTGTGGAGGTTGCCTATATCCAGCGTTTTGTGTCGCTTGTGTGCGCCTTCAGAAATATCCTTCCTTGTTGTGTCCCAGTGATAACAAGTATCTGATACTGTTGCTGGTGCACTATTTTCCTTCCATAATCTTTGTTTCTGTTTCAAACCCTTCCAGTGCAAAAGAAATCACTGCCCTGGTCGGAAATCAATGGCACTTTGCATAGGCATAAAGGCTTACTTATGTGACTCTCTCTGTATTTTCATGAAGTAGAAGTTTAAACTACTATTTGTCTGATCTGAGACACAGCCTACTTGAACCTGTGTTTGTGGCAGTTTTACTTGACCTAGTGTTTCCTCTTTAGTTATTTGCCACATTTGATTTCCTGCTTTTTGCTCATTTCAGTGCTAGCTACTGATGTAGCTATTATTTTTGAGTAGCGGGTCCCATGAACATGGTTCTGCCTTCTGCTGGCACAGCTGGTGGCTGACCTTCCCCTAGAAAAGGGTTATTTGTCAAAATAAAAGCATTTAAGGGAGAAGAGTTTGAGGCATTGTTGGTTTTCATAGCATTTTTTAACTAAAATACTCTTTGCCCAAAATACATTTTCATGATTTCTTCTTTTCTTCTACCTTTTATAAATCTGTCTCTACTTGAAAAAATAGTCACAATTCAGGCAAAAGTGGACCTTTGTTTTGTCCAGCCAGATATTTAAGTTGAAGCCAGAGGAATTATTTTCAGAATTTCCTTTTATAAGAAAACAGATTTCTTTCGGTCTAAATTCACTCAAATGGCCAATGTCAAAACGGTTGAATTGACACGCATGCCAACTTCTAGACACTTTTTTCTGAAAGTCATTTGTCTGGTGCGATGGTGATCTAACTTTAACTGAGGCAGTAGTCTAGCTGAGATTATGCAGAGCCCAGTGTTTGAGGTAAATGGTACCTTCCACATGCAGGTGTTGCCATGACAATAGTTGCCTCCTGCAGTTTTGACAAGGAGTGCTCAAAAGATGCACTCCTGTCCAGCCTGGAGCACCGGTGAAATTAAGGATGGCCATGGTCCTGGAAAGGTGATGTTTCAGGCCATCCTACAACAACTGCTATGCCTCTTTCTGATCTCCTGCATCTTGCTTGTTGGGAAGGCTGTGCTGCAAAACTGCATGGAATACTACAAAAAACATGTGGTGTCCTGTGGTGAAGCTGGGACCAGGACAGAGTTTGCTGCTGACCAATAGCAGATTACAGGAAAAAATGGAGCTGTCCTACCCTGGGCTGTACCCAAACTGACTGTGGCCCTGTCTCCTGTGTGATGTCAGAGTACCAGCATTTCTGGTTTGACCCTGGGTCCGCCTCCATTACTCCCTCTGTGTTTTACCTTTCACGGCTCTATTTGAGGAGTAGGATGAGGCTCAAAAATGAGGAAAGAAGGCAAATTTATTCCTGCTTTAAACTGACTCCAGTCATAGCCCCCTGGGGAAGGGCATACTTGGTGGCAGTGGCCTTTGGCCAAGAAAAGGTTTCAAATGCCCTTTCCCATGCACTTTAAAACCACATTTGAAGTGAGGGTTATCACTAACAGTGTGAACAACTCACAGGCCCTCATGCTGCCCTGTGAATTAGAAACAAGCTCTACAGCCCTCTCCTCCTCCTGTCCTCTTTGCCGTGCAAACACGGGAGGATCACAGGGAACAGAAGCAAGAACTGAATGTCCAAAATGCTTCTTCCCCTGAGGGGTCACGTATTGAAGAAAGGTACCACACTGAGACTTTTTTGGAGCAGGAGGAGTTCATCTGCACCCTACCAGGAAGCCACTGTACTACTTGCTCCATGGCAGATTCCACATTTGCCCAGAAACCTCACAAACAGAAAGACCTTTCTGCTGTCCCACTGCTTCCAGAGAGCAATATGAAAAAACATGTAAGAAAATGCCCCCTCTGAAGTGACAACTCGGAAATGAGCTGTGTTATAATACAACTACACAGGCACCTCAAAGTGGTATTTGGTTATAGCAGGAGCGGTTTATTTTTAGATCGGTCAGACCCTCACTTGGTCTATCTATATGCCTTCTCATTAACTCAGCTTTTACAGGAAAATGTAGTGCATAATTAATTGTTTCCAATTAATTTTGGATATAATTTTCATACTGAATTTACCTGTTCACAGTTAAGTTTCTTGAAGTGTAGGCTTGGAGCTCATTGCTTTTTGTTATTGTTTCCCTAGCAATCATATTTATTAAAGCAGTCCATTGGGAATGGGATATTCATCTTTCAAATTTACAAACAGAAACTCTTTCCTGGAAGCATCCACAGTACGTGGTTAATATGTATTCTTACCTTCCTGAGGCCTGTGCTTTAGGGTGGGAGAAAAACCTATGTTAAGACTTGTCCTGGTTTCAGCTCGGATAGAATTAATTTTCGTCCTAGTACCTGGCATAGTGCTGTGGTTTGGATTTAGGATGAGAATAATGCTGAGAACACACTGATGTTTTAGTTGTTGCTAAGTAATGCTTAGACTAGTCAAGGACTTTCTTCTTCAGCTTCCCATGCTCTGCCAGGTGCACAAGAAGCTGGGAGGGGGCACAGCCAGGACAGCTGACCCAAACTGACCAAAGGGCTATTCCATACCATGTGACGTCATGCTCAGTATATAAACTGGGGGGAGTTGGCCGGGGGGCAGCGATTGCTGCTCAGGGACTGGCTGAGCATCGGTCGGTGGGTGGTGAGCAATTGCATTGTGCATCACTTGTTTTGTGTATTCTTTTATCATTATTATTATTTTCTCTTCCTCTGTTACCCTGTTAAACTGCCTTTATCTCAACCCACGTGTTTCACTTTTATTTTTTTCCTGATTCTCTCCCTCATCCCACCAGGAGGGAAGGGTGAGCAAGTGGCTGTGTGGTGCTTAGTTGCCAACTGGGGTTAAACCACGACAAGCCTATATATTATTTTCTTGTTTCAGACACATTATAAAAGTATACATGCACCTTTACTGCATACAACATTGATCCCTTTGTCTGGCAAGTCTGGCTTTCCTTAGTGCTTCCTTTGTGCTCTTAAATCTCAGAAGGTGAGTATGCATCAAGTTAAGCATTGGAGTCCTAGGTTCCTTCCTCCACTTGTTATGGGCTTTAACTTCCTCAGAACAATTGCTTGCTGTTTAACAAAAAATGTAATTCAACCTGACAGCCAAGCACCTGAAGTTGTTAAAAATCCTGTTCTGTGCAGTGTCTTGTCTTTATCATGGTAGTATCTGAATGCTCTCCAGAGCTAGAAATGAATAAGAAGACTTCTATTGGTCAATATAGTCAATAAAGTTTTGTTACCATCTCTTTCCAGAGAAAAGTTACTGAGATAGTTATTTACCCGATTGCTTGTTTTTTAAGATCTGAGTGTGCGTCTGTACAGAAGACCGAAAGTTGGAGTGACTTAGGGTTGTTGTCAATCTGGGTTCAGCTGATACTGAACTGCATGGGTTTTGACCTGAATCTGAGAAAGATGAAGCACCTGTATTCAAGAGGTATCAGTGCCGAATAGAGCTAACGATAGCAAATGAGAACAGAGTCCAAGTCTTAAATGCATAGGTAAACCCAAGCCTAACCTTGAAGGCTGTTACTGAGGGGCAGGCTTAAACCTCAGGATTCCTGGAGGAGCAACTTGAGAGAATCTCAAGTTTTGCCTTTTTTGTTGAGATTGCCTATTTCTAACTCCAATTAATTCCAGATCCATAATCTTGTATGGAAAGGGCAAGAACTGGTGTAATTGGAGTCAGATCATCGGCAGTGAGGAGCTAATGGAGTCTTTGACCTGCCATGGCCTATTACAGGCAGCACTGCCTGTGAGTCAGTGAGGAATGCAGGTCTTGAACTTGTGGTCTGTCCTTGAGGATCTCTTGGTGCATGCCCTTAACCATTGGAGACAGCTCTGCGGCAACTGCCTCCCAGAAATGATAGTTTCTTTTGCTTGCAAACGTAACTCTTCTTGCGTGGGTTTAATTCTGGCCAACAGTTTCTGTGTCATGTTATGACCTCAGCCTGGCACCCTTGGGTAATGGTGATTAAACGCTGACTGAAGTTACTGGAGAATTCCAGTAATATCCTTGAATCACCATTCAACCTCTTCTCCCGTTTCCCCCGAGAGAGCAGTAAAGTAGTTGAGGAAACCAAGAAGGGCTTGAGGTTTCATTCCATCGCTCTTTTGTGAAGCTGAACCAGCGTAAGGTGGGCATACAACTGGCTATCTCCTCCTCCTGCTGAGGGAGCAACGTTGTCTATGCAATACTCAGCCATCCTCAGTGGTGCAGGTGTGGTGTAGTGTAGGTATAGCAGAGCAGCCCAAAACTGCCACTTGGTTTAAATGTTTTGGTGACAGTCACTATCATTACCCTTGGCAGTTTGTTCCAGTGATTAATTACTCTGCTGGCTGCCCAAATTCTAGTCTAAATTTAAATGGCAACCCTGCTGCTGCAGAGATTAAGCCAGACCTAGGAGCCAGTCTCTGCCACCTTCGCTCATATTGACTCATACTTTGCAATACATAGGAACTACTCAGGATGAGGAAATTCATCAAAAATAGGCCTGGCCGAATATTCACAGTAATCTGTGTAAGAGATTTAGTTTCTGGCATTCTCTGTATCCTGGAAAAGTGAAGAAAATACTTGCTTTCATTAAAATGAAAAGCATGTTTATCAATTACTGCAGTTAAAGCAAGTCATTAACTTTCCCTGTGATCACAGAGAACAAGCAGCTTTCCCTGGACTGGTTTGATGGGAATTATGAAAATCATATCCATAGAGCAGGAAGTAGAAGGCAGGAGGTGGTCCTGCCTTTACCGGGTTAGCTCCTGGATGCTGATTTTATACTGATATTCTTGGATCACATTGCTTCTTATTCAGGGACATGTAAAATATTCATAAAATAGAGTAAAATATTCATATTTCAATGATAATGAATCCCCTGTAAATTTTGAGATTTCTAGGCTGAAGCACCTGGTACAACTCACAAGTCCTGCTTAATACAAACTTATTTTACTAGCAGCCACTCCTTGGTAGGTCCATCAAAGAATAACCTTTTTTCTTCTCCGATTCACTGTAAGCACACAGGCAGAAAGATGGTTCGAGGTTCTGGTAGTGCCATCTTGAACAAATTACCGATCTTTCCCTCCTCCATAAGAAAAGACCACAGTAGTATTAGTGACACACCACATGGACCAAAACCTGCTTTGACTAGATCTAAATTTTGATACGTTTTAGCAAACCAGACATCTGTCTGAATGAACTGCAGAATTTATCTGTGTATCAACTCCACCGGATAAGTGAAAAAGACTTTTGCAATGACTTTTGCTTTTTTGAGTTATTTAAGATAACTAAGATAAATACTTTTGGGGGAATATTTATTAATATTATTGGAAAGAGTGTCTGAAAGTCTTGAGGATATAGTATATGCTTGCACAGGTGTAAGTGTATAACAGGTTCTTCCTCAGCTGCATAGAAATAGTATTGACTAAAAAAAGTGACTCTGAGTTTTGAGGTTAGTAAAGCTCGTTACACCAGTTCAACAAAGCAAAGGGTTTACCTGGAAACCATTCATATTATTCCAGACCACAAATCTACCAAATTAATACAGGATTTATAAGATCATGTGAAATATTGTTTTTTTTTCTGAAAAAAAAGGCTTACTTTATAGAAATATAAAGTAAAGAATTTACTATCACTTTAATACTCTGTGAAAGTAACATCAAGATTTACAGCAGACTAGAAGTTAAATATTGTTTTTGTTTATAAAATGCCTGCTGATATATATAAAGAAAATGGAAAAATTGATGTTTGNCACATTGATATATTAACAACTGATTTTCTGACTTCAGGATTACTTTTGATTACATCATTGCGAGAGTTACAGAAGCCAGAAGTTGTGGAAACTTCTCTAAAAGACAGCTAAGCTAAAGACATATGAGGAACTCATAGTTCTGTAATGCCACCAAACTACATATACAGGAAGCTTAGAGTCAGAATAATAGTATAGTATATAGTATTACTGTATACAAAAACCTTCTTACAAGAATCTAATTCACCATAATTTAATATATTGTTTCTTGACAGATGGGAACTCTGTAGTTTTTATTCACCCAATTTTTATACACGCTATTCTTTAATTATCTTACTTTCAACAAATTTGATCTTTATAATGTTTTAACTTAAACATTCATGTATCTATCTAAGTTACTCTCAGACCAGAAGAACTATTAACATACCATATATATTCAGTAAATTGAAGCATTTTAAGAAATTTGTATTAAGTACCCTCACAGTGTTAAAGAGTTTTTTTCCTTTTACTTCCATCAGTAGGCCCACATCATGCAGTGATGTTGCTCCTGGACAACTTCTTCAGTACTTGCAAGAGTTTCCCTGAGTACAAGAGTCCCTTGATAACAGGTCTTATCTGCTTGCCAGACCTGGACGCCAGCAGTGAAACTCCCAAGTAGTCCAGTGTAGTGAATGGGTGCTGTGGATTAGGATAGCTCTCATAATAAAAATAATTGATTTATTGTTGGTTTTTCCCATGCAATGGAAGTATCTTGCAGACTCCAGAAATTATTCTCTCATTCATAATCTACAGGGTTTTATTTTTAATTTCTTCTTTATACTTACCGCCTCTTTGATCACCTGCATAAAAAGTATGGCAGGTTCAGTGACACTTTTGCTCAAAATTATTCAAACCAGAAGACAAATAGGAAAATAAGAATTTGGAGTGGCTTCTTTTGTGCTTATGAGGATTTGGGGCTCATATACATGGAGGCCTGCACGACTCAGAATAGGTCATTTCATGTTACCAGATGTGTTAAAATAACAATCTCAAAGATGTTTATTTAAGAATCAAAGTTAGTTCATTATTTTGGGTTTACTTTAGTAAGTAAGTAGGCCTTTAAGCAAGCCAGTCTGCTTATTTTGACTGAAGTATCCAGTTTTCCCCTCTCCTTGTGAGAGAACGGAGGGTAATCATACTGCAGCAATGCCAACCAAGGTCACCAATACGCTTTCAGGAGGACTTTGTTATTTAGAATATTTTGGAATACGGGTTGAGCCAATGTTTACTTTCTACTTTAGAAGTGCCTGTACCCAAACACCAGATACTTACACAGATGATTATAAATACAGGAAAAATATAAATAATGACAAAACCTTTCAGATTAAGCCAGATTCTAAAACATAAGTAACCAACAAGAAGACAAATGTCTTCCAGCAGTCGTATGATCTGCCTTGGTTCCATACAGTTTTCTCCTTACTGAGAATTTCAGCAGGTAAAGTTATTTTACAGGGTTTCTTGAAAGTTAACAGATTTTGATGTGGGCCTGAGGTGGCTGAGGAGGGTATGAGTAGTGGGTGCCCCTGAATGGAAATATCACCCCCACCAATCCCCCCTCTGCAACTGGGAACCTGATAGCATTACTAGTCCTGATGGTTTGAACTGTAGCAGTAACTCAAACATAATTTCACAGACTACTAAGTTTCAGACCACACGGGTCATGGAACTGGCAAATTGCATGTTCAGAGTATGCTTTTGTCCTCTAGAATTTCTGCCTGCATCAACCCTGCCTTCCTGTGTGTTTAGGAGAGAAGAGAGTCCTACAGACATGACTTGAAGTGTCTATACTGGGAGGTTACCTCTCTCTATTGTCATAGGAGAGAGCCAATGCTCAGGTAACAAAGTTAGAAGGAGCAACAACAGCCTACAGTATGAAGCACCAACCCC
>VYZW01035529.1:44053-54850 GCA_013401315.1 Balaeniceps rex | reverse complement strand
GAAGGAGCACCAACAGCTTACAGTATGAAGCACCAACCCCAGTGTAAATTAGTTGGTGCAAGCCATATGAAATATATCCTTCATCACTGACTTTTTCTCCCAGTTTCCATGGAGATGGATGAACTGGCTTCTCATTTTTAACTACAACTCTTCTGGAGAGGGAGGAACATAAATGAAAATGCACAATGACTTTGATCAATGTATTTTTTTACTTGATAAAAGAGATATGCACTGTTCTTGAGACAAAGTCACACAATCACATTGATGATAAGTGAATTCTGGCAATGTTTGTCGTCCATAATTCTGAAGTTAGTGTGTCTTTCTTTTCATGAAATAAACTTACAAATTATGTTTGGCTCCACTGAAGTCAATGGCATTGCCCACAATGGAGTGGGCAAACTCCACTGGCATCAGAGCGGCCAGGTTTTGCCCTAACTGCAACTGAGGGAATTTCTTACAATGAACTGAAGGACAAAAATAAACATTGCCCTAGTGTGTCTTAGACTTCAAGCAAACAATAATAAAACCTATTTAAGTTGGATAAGCTGTGACCGGACTGTGAAAGCCCTGTCAGTTGTAGAAGCACTGAAATAATAGAAAGGCTCTCACTCACTTCCTCAGCAGTTGACTTGCTTTGTATTAGTGCATTTATTGTTTCTATTCAGTAATAATAGCAAAAATATCCTTTATGATTGTCAGATGAATGAAATGAAGTTGTGCATTATAGTTAGTCTTTTGATTCTGGGTTTCCTGTTCCTTCTTTGTAAGTGTCCTCTACATTTCTGAAGCAGATAAATCATGAAGAGTTTTTATCTCTGCATTTGGAGCGGGCATCATTTTGGACAGCAATGAGTGCATAACATAAGTCATCACATACCATTGCCAGCAAGACAGTCTTAGTCTTTTGTCACCTGTGACAATCAAAATGGGTTTATTAAGCTTAGAGTCTTAGGATATAATTTTTTTTTGATTGTTTTTCTGTTTCTCTAAAATCTGGTACTCAGTTACCACAAGTCTACTGGAGTTTGCAGAAGTGGAAGTGTACATGCTCTGGCTTTTCTCAGTACCCTGACAAATTTGAGAATCTTTGTTAAAATGATGGTTTTCTGATGCATGTTCCTGGTCTTGGAATACAAGAATTAGACATGCAAAAAATGGATTAACAGGCTGAATTAAGGTAAAAAGCTAATGCAAAATGAAATATCCTTTTTTATAAACTAAAGTACAACTAAAGCAAACTTGGGGCAAAATGTGCACTTAGTTTTTGCCAAAATTTTCTCCAAATGACAAACCAGTCAGTTTGACTTGTGAAGTCTGGAGGAAAGCCAAGGCTCTGCAACCTTATTACATACTACTGCAATTTTTTCACCCTACCATCACCTATAGCAATGTGGCATGTTCATGCCTGCAAAGCTGGCAGGGGAGGTTGTCTACTTTTATAGTTAAGTAATATTAACCTAGACATAAGCATCTTCACCTAACTTCTTTTTTTCTTGGTTCATTCTGTGCATGAATGTGGGACTGTTTCTTGAGGTAGAGGAAGGAGATCAAAACAGAGGAAAGGAAAGGGTGTTTTTAACTGTATCAGGAAGATGAGTTGGAGGAGGGGGAAAAAAACTCACTCTCCTGGGACAGGGATAGAAAAATTTTCTTTGCCAGCCAGTGAGATCATTTGTCTATTGTGAGCCTGTATCTACTTGGAGATGTGCACCTTGCTCTGTTTCCATAAGGTCCAGGAAAAAAAGAAAAACTAATTGCATACTTAATTTTCACTATTTCTGACACAGTACTCCTGTGTTCTGTGAAATCAAAACTTTTCAGCTGGGGCAAGGCATGAGTTCAGCATTCTGGAGTAAGGTACCTGCCAAATCTGAAGCCTTAAAAAAGAGAGAGAGGAGGAGAGAAGGGGAGCTGATTTATTCCAGCTCAATAAAGAATTTGACCGTGTGTAACAGCTGGACAACCTATTATTTTTTACACATGGACAGCCTCGGAAATGTCCAGAAATAACAATGCAGCTTGGGCATTCAGTGAGTATGAGAAATTTTTACCCAAAACAGTAAAGAAAGAGAGGAAGCTACAAGTCTTTTTAAATGAGGTTTCACATGAAAATACTGTCACAAATAGCTGCTGCATGGCAGCAGTGAAAAACTAATGCTAGGGGACAGCAATTATGAACATCACAGTAACTTCTGACAGGTGCCAAATGAAATCTCTAAATCAACGTCTGCCTTCAGAGGTTGCATATTCCCAAAAGGAATATTCCCTCTTCTGCTCTTATCTCCTGCTCCATCCTTTTCTACCTGCCAACAGCTGTGAATGCTGGCAAGCTGCCTAGAAGGCTCTGCACGGTCTAAATTAAAGAGGCATGTTAATTTGGGAAGACTTCTTCAAACCTCTAGTAGGTGGTGGATATGCCATAATTCTGCCTCATTCATGCTCTTCTTGTGAAGAGATCCTCTTTCAAAACATACATATATTGAGAAACATCTGATGGACCAAGGTTGACTTTTCTGTTCCCCAGGTTAACTATTCTCTGAGCAGATGCTGGCAATACGGCACCCAGGATTGTACCCATGCTCTTATTTTATTTTATTTATTTTTCTGGCACATGATTCTATTGACAGTATTGGTATGAAGTAGTTTTACAAAGGCAGGGATAGCCGCTCTCATTTTGGAGAAAATGTCTGGAGCCAGAGAAGGTGCAGCCAGGATGGCAATGGCAGTCCTCAGTGAGCAAGAAGTCCTCTGGACACAGTTTAGAGCAGCCTTGACACTATTCTAACCTGTAGTATGGGAAAGTAAAATGTCTTCCAGCTGCCTGCTGGATCTGAAAGCAAGAAACATCAGCAGCCTTCCCCTGTGAGGCCCTGCAGAAACTATGTGCAGTAGCAGAGAGCGCTGCTTAATTTTAAAGGAACAAAATCTGGGAATTTTTAGAAAAGTTTCAGAAATTAATTGCTTTGGGTTTTGAGGTTCAGAAGAAAGCAAGAGATGGAAACTCTTTGGAAAAAAGGAAGAAGGATCGTGCGAGCCTCAGTTTAGCTTTCCAAAATTTCAGAGTCTGCCAGGGAGGTCTATGCGGGATTGCAGACCCAAGGGAACAACAAACCCAGTTGGCTTAAACTGGCTTTCCTGCCAGCTCACTAAGACAAGTGGGAAGTCCGAGGTTTGTAATCTCCTTTTAAGTTTTCTCTGGACTTAAGTTGCTTAGAGTTTGTTTGCTTGTTCCCTTCCCCCCACCTCCCCGCCATTTAATAGGAAAACCAAGGATAAAATGTTAAGTCTCTCCTCTCTTATTAAAATACCCCAAAACAAGTACAGAACAGAGTGGAGAGAAATAACCCCAGTGACCACTAGCCAAAACTCACAAGTAGTATGTGCATATCTGAAATAGTTGGTGCACTCACATAGGAAATCGCTGGATATTTTACACCTCTTGCAGCGGTTTAGTAACTGGCTGTGGAAGCTCATTCCCCACTTGAGAAAGTCATGAATTATACAGTTTTTACATCTGTTGAGCATGTTGTGCTTCTCAATCATCCAACTATACTGAGCCCTAAGTTTTCAGCCTTCACAATGAGATCACTGTTTTCAAGCACGTTCTAGTGGCATTTTGTCAAGCCATGTGTGTTTTCAGGATGGGGGCAGGGAGGGAGGAACAAAAGTATGCTGCCGTTTCACAGGATTACAATCTACTTTTCAGCCTACATAAAACTGCGACTGACCCATCAACAAGAACTATTCTTTGTTTACTACTTCTCCTCCTTCAAATGGTCTGAGTGTTGTTAGGAAGAAGAGCATAAAAGGGAGGAATATATGTTTTTCACTTTGGATTTCAATACCTGATAATCTTAAAAAAAACCCCAAACACCAGAAAACCCCGAAAACAACAAAAAGCCCCACAAAACTTCAGTCATCCTTAATCCTCCTCTTAATATATTTATTTCACTGTGTGAAGACTCATTTTTGCTGCAGCTGCATGGTGTTTTGAGTGAAACTTTGCTATTAAACAAGGGCTGACCATGTGAACCCTATCACAGAGATTAAGGGAGATATAGTATTTTAATTTTGCTTAGGCACAGGCATAAGGAAATTGCATACACCGATTAGTAGACTTTAAATCAAAGTACTCCAGGTTCATAATTGCAGGAGGTAGATTCCATAGAACCAAGAACAAACAACTTGGGAAGGGGCAAAGAGGGAAAACCTTTGTAGAAATTATCCACGGATAATCTATTGTAGTGGAGACAAACAGAGAAATTAATACGTTTATTCTGAGTCACCCAGGACTCATTGAGATCCCTCCAGGCTGAACAATTCACAGGCAGATAATTCCTTGCACTGAATGGGTTTGATCATTGCTATATAAAGATTTCTTCTTTTTCTGCAGACAGTCACTCATCACTTAAACAACGGTCAGCCATGGTAACACTTCCACTGGCCAAAATTCAGATGCAGAGAACACAAAAGCAATATATGTGATGAATGTTGGCTACTTGATGCATAGGGCAGTTTAAGGTTTTATGCATCTTTTGTACTAGCTTTTTGGTTTTGGACTAAAATCCACTTGCTTGTATAGTTTACATCATTTGAAAAAGAGGAATGGGTATTCCCATCTAAACAGATAACAAGCATGGCACTGATGGAAAGGCACTGAAAATTATAGCCTCATGTAAAATAAGCTGGACTAGCAGTTGGATCAAAAACATTTCTGTATTCTCACTGAGAAATAAAGCATGCAGAGAAAACCCCTCTAAAGGCAAAACTCTTCTAAAGTACTTAGACCTTCAGTGCTTAATTCAGGTAGTCTAAGTGACTGTAATTCATATGTTTTCCCAGTCCTGTGAGTGTCTAGAGCCAGCTGGGCCCAGCTGGGCTGTGAGTGTGCGAGGAGGGAAAAACTACACCGTTCCCTCCTGTGTCCTAGGACAGATGTCAGACCTGGCTGCGACATATGCTTTCCCCACTGCCCAGGGCCGTGCAGAGGAACGGGCAGGGAAGAAAGCAGGTCAAGCAGGAGCCAAGGACATTGCTACGCAGCCCCTGCTTACTGAGCCCCAGCGCTTACCGCTTCTCGTTGGTCCCTGAACATGCCCCAAGGCCCCTCCTGGAGTGCCCAGATCAGCTGCGGCTGCCACTTTGTGGCTGTGTTGACATGCCCAGAGAAGTGTCTCGGCTCGAGGACTAAACTTGACAGGGATATCTGGCTTAAGTTAGGCTGAATGGAGTTCACACCCACCAGCTAAACCTGAACAATTTCAGCAGTTTTCTCCATGAAGCTCAGGATAAGCCACGCTATGTGTGGACTGGAGAAACTGAACTGCCATCTCTCAGCCTATGTGTATAATACACTTCTTTTTCTCTTCTTTTTTCTCTTTTCCTCCCTTTTTCCCCTCTCTTTTTCCCTCTTTTTTTCCCTCTTCCTTTTTCCCTTCTTCTTTTTCCCCTCTTGTTTTTCTTCTCTTTCTCTCTTTTTCTCTGTTTTTTTTTTTCTTTTTTTTTTGGCTCAATAGCATATTCTAGCTAAGCTCAGCAACATCTCAGTGAAGTTTTTAAGAGGATCAAAGACAAGTTGTCTTTACCCTGCTATGGGATGTGATTATAGCAATTCTGATGGTAATCAACACTGTCTAGCTGACAACCCCCTTGAGCAGGCTGGGCACCAGGTTTTGTCACTGCAACTGCCAGCCCCTAGTAGGGGCTCTGGGCTGCACGGCTCCGACACAGCCCCCACATGGGGTTGACCCTAACAACAGGGCACCCCAACACACATAAGGTGCTAGTAACTATGTTGTTGATCCATGGCTACCTAAAACTATCTCTGCCTATAGATTGAGGGAGCCCACCACACCAGCGGTTTCCACAGATGCGCTGGAGAGTGGTGACTTGTTACTACCCTATAATATGACTGTGGAAGCAAGCGCTAGGCCAAGGTGTAGGAAAAATCCCTCTTTTGTACAATATGGTTGCAGTTAAAGTTCATAAAAATCCTTGCCTACCTGCAGCTAAATGCAAGTTGTGTGTTGTTTATATTTTAATTCAATAAGCAAATCCTTTTCCATATAGAACAAGACAAGGCTGAGGTCTCTGCTGGTTCCAACTGCTGCAGCTAAGTGTCCTCATACTGTATGTAAGTTTTGGCTACATAAGCTCGCTATGGGATTCTGATTAAACTTTAACATCTGTGGTGCCTCTGCCTTTTATGTTTAGATCATAACATTCAGTGTTTCCGTTATACGTATGGACAATACCCTGACCCTGGTATGATTTCTTTATCCTATCACAAAACATCCTAGGTATCCAGTTTCTCCAGGATGCAGAAATACTATTAAAAATAGGGAAAAAATAGTCTATGATTGGTATTCTACTTGGACATAATAACTGAATGTAAACTGATGTGTAAAAATCAAAGTTGGCTGGAACAAAATGGATGAAGCTCATCAAAGAAATTGTTCACTGTAAATAACTAAACTACATTTTGATTTTATGGTATTTATGTTGAGCTCAGTCATGACAGGAGTTAAGAAAATGGATGAAGACTTCAGGTTGGGGGGGAGCCTACAGGCTAATATTAGCTGCACTGTTTTGTTTCAGGACACTGTCACAAAGAGGATGAGAAGCCAAAACATCTTTGGTATTACCACTTGCATGTTAAATGGGATTCCCTCCTTGAAGATATTTTTTGCATTGTCAGAGGAAGGAAACGGCAGCTGCGAAGTCAGGCTCCTCTCATGCCGACCACAGAGCCCACCCCACCCCCCTGGAAATCTATGCCAGATGCAGGAAAGAATGAGCAAGGTTTTCAAAGTGGACACTCAGCATATGGGAGGGAATATTTTAGCAACTAGAAAGCCTTGGATAATTTCAACAGCTCTCAGTACTTGAAGCGGTTCTTTAAGAAAATCCACTCCGAGGCTCTCAATGGTGTAAAATAAAGAGCTATATGTCTTCTTCCCGTCTATGTGGAAACTGAGTTTAAAACCAGCCTGTTGAAAACCTCTTTTTATATGTTGTCTGCATGCTTGCTGTGAACCAGAAGTAGTAAATGCTGGGTTTGGAGGAACAGTAAGCTGAGGTGATGAGGTATCTATGAGAAAGCAAAGGTCTTTGGCCAGCCTCTAAGACAACTAGGCCTTTCCTAGCTCTCTGCCTCTGGAAGGTACCTCGACTCCTCGGCCCAAAGCCATAGCTATTATAACTGCGGTTGATTAGAAAATGGTAAGCGTTTTCCATGTAACAGAAAAACTCCAGAAATGTTTTGTTTAAAAATACTAACAGAAAGCTTCAACTAAAGCAGCTGAGCACCCAGAAGTCCAGCTTTATTTTCCAATTTTTTGAAAAGTTTTGATAAAATCTTGGCTTTTAGAAACACAGATGAAATATTTTGGGCTCACTTAGCTATAGACAAAAAAAGAAAAACCTGAACAAAACACAGTGTCTCCAAAAGTATCCATTTCAAGAGAGGCCTTTTCCTTCTTTTGCTGAAAAATGTTTTGATTGAAAAAATGTGCCCATCTACATTTTTTGTGCTAAGTATAGAAAATTAATACAGGAATGTCGGCTCTTCCATGAGCACTCCTAGTGAATGGACTCGCTCTGGCCCTCACTTGGGAGCAAAACCACCAAGCGAATATGACCTGGTGCACCCCACAGCCAGAAGTAGATACAAGCTGAAGAGAAAGAAGTGAAACAGGTGTGTAGGGAGTGGAAGAAAGAAGAATGAGGGCAGACCTGGGACAAGGTTAGATCTGCTGAGAAAGAAGACTATTCTTCATCTAGGAAGTAAATTACAAGTAGAAAGGAGAGAGATAAAACAAGGTCACATGCTTAAAGGAAAATGTGTGCTTGCTGGTTCCTGAGCTTCAGTAATAGACTTGTGTTCTCTGGTCCTCCACCACAGCCATCTTTTTAGTGCCCTAATTTCTTGACTCACTAACTGATAAACAATTTTAATGACATGATACTAGGGATGTTTTCTGAAGAGCTATTCGTATTTTCTATCTTCCAGTGTTGTAGCAAATTGCAGTTATTTAGGCACAGCTGCTGCCTGCTCCAAGCATGCTTATGGTGTCAAGGTAGGCTGTATGTTCATATCTGAAGGTCAGGTCACAGAGCTCCTGCCATCAGTAATACACTTATTTTTCTCTTGTACAATGTGCACCTTATTCTTCTTCATGAACAATGGATTGAAGCTATACCCTTATTTCAGTTTACGTCAGTGTTGGATGTAAGTGGAAATATCATATCTCATTGTAAGTGAGGACATTTATTCTTATACTGGTGTCTGTCTATCATGGATATACGTAATATCTGAGCTGCACACAATATAGAAGATTATATTAGGAATAGCTCCTTTCTTGGGTTTCCCAGCTGGAAGCAATAAATCTTTTCCTATAAGCCATACCCAGGCATTCCCGGGCACTCAGAATCAGGAGAGTGCTGCGGCTCTCTGGTAGCAGAATGGGTCTTGGTAGAAAAGTTCTGCTTTGCCTTTCATATCCAGGAAGGACAAGGACTGCCTTTTTGAAAACTACCCAAGCTAAACTGTGTATTAGAAACTCTTGCTCAAATAGTTCATAGCAGAATTCAAATACAGTGCTCAATAAACATTAGCTTTGGTGCTGTAGCCTGCCGACTGAGAATTACGCTTCCAACAGTCATTTAAACACAAGCTTAAATAGAGATATTCTTTTAGTCCAATACAAAGACACTCAGACCATTATCATAATGATAGAAAATGACGTGCAGTCTGGGAAAAAACGTTATGATTGTTCTTGTTTAGAATACATATTTAAATGCATGAGTGAGCATTAAGCATTCAGACTGGTCTGCTAAGTCATATCCTTTTCTCTGTTGCTATAGGTCATCTCTAGTTTGTGTTGTACTTGGTACAAAACTTTTCAGCACCTTCTGGGAGGTGGGTCATTCTTCATCTTCATTTAGAAAGGCTTAATTCTATCATGTCAGTACAATAGTACTGATAACTAATCTGTAAACAATATATTTCTTGAAGGCTGAACTTTAAGGACATCGCACGCAGGATTCTGCTTTTAGCAATGTCCACTTGGAGCTGATCCTGTTCTTTTAAAGTCCTGTTTCTTCCATATCTTTTGAAAACCCCACTTTGTTGCGATAGTGTCATAAATGTGATGGAATACTGAAGTAAAGCATACAAAGAAACTTTTTTTTTTCTGAAGGATTTTCGGCCTGCAAGGTCTGGACACTGGAAGCTGACCTAGCAGATCTCTTCTAGATAGTGGAAATAGTGCAGTGGCATAACAGTACAGTTTGTCATGTCTTAACACTATATTTCTCTAGGTCTTGCTTACTTGACCCTCAGATTCAGAAGACAAGGCACTTAATGGCATTAAAATTTAAGCTAGGCAAGGTCTAGAAATAAAGAGTGTATTTTGACCAAGGGCATCTAAATATAGATGATTCCATTAAAAAAGAAAAACAAACCCAGAGAAAAGAGCTGTTTCTCTTTATTTTTAGTTCTTTGAATTTTCTCTTTTTTCCCTTTAGTAGTTTTAAGTTCAAAAACTTAATACCTTTTGCAGAAAAAACCCACAGTATTACAATAGCAAAAACACCATGTCCTTTATAATGGAACACCTATTCAGGATATCAATGGGTTAGATGAGCCTTTCATAAAAGCATAACAAAAAAAAGGAGAACTGTGCTTATCATTTATAGGAACACCTCCTAGATAAATTACAAATAAGGGCAGCTATGATACTGCATTCCATTTCAGTCACTTCTACCAAATATATAGGAAAGGATGTTGAGCATGCTTATGATCTGGATTAAATCAAGAAGGTCATCTAAAGACAGATTTAGATCTAAGGAGAACTAGGACTTAGTAAATTCACTTTAACAGCTTATAAGGAATGTCATTTGAGAGACTTCTGAATGCTGCTGCTCAGAAAGTAAAGCTCTTTGGGGTTTCTTTTTCCTGCTGAGAGGAGTGCCCCCCTTACCTTTATCAGGTGGTTTAAAAGAAAATTTGTGTTGCAAACCAAAGTAGGTAGGAGTAGACTATTTCCATTAAAACTATTCATGGAAAGACTACCATTTCCATAGTTGTCTTCCATTCTGTTCTGCCTTCAAAACAAAAAGAAAATCCCACTAACACAATATGACTAAAGCAATTCTTCAGGAAGAAAAAAGATTCTGTATGAAATGTGGCCTTGCATTGCAGGGATGGAGGAGAAACAGCGAATTCAGCAGATTTTACCCTTGCCTGTAGTGACATTTGCCATAAAGTGAAAGGGCTGGAAGTTCTTGTGTGTGGCACTACAAAACTGAGAACAACATATTCAAGTAAAAACAAATTAGAACAAAACCCCAAACCCCAGAACAAACCAAAAGGGGTTTTTAAATCATTGATGGGAAGAAAGCTGAGCACCATAATCTGCTTGGAGATTTTACCCAATTTATGTGTAATTTCTCCCCTCCACACCTCCCCCCAAGTCTCTCTTCCCAGGATACTTGAAGAGCATGAAAAATCAGGCCAGGTGGAAGGCAGACCACTTCTTCACACTCTGCATACAGAGTTACTCCTTTGTATAACTCGTTTGTGTGTTACAAAATTAACCTTCAGGTGGTGAGCTGAGCTAACTCTATAATCCCTTCATGGCACTGGAATTGTCCAGACGGAGCTGTGTAGAGGCCAAGGTCTTGGTATCAACTAGTTCCTCTTACTTTAAAATACTTCCAGCATTCCCTTTTCTACATCTGTATTAATTCCCCAGGTATAATTTCTGGGTAAAGTCTAGTGCTCAAGTCTCTTTT
>VYZW01035529.1:23578-38294 GCA_013401315.1 Balaeniceps rex | reverse complement strand
AAGAAATAAAACCCCAAAAATTTACATGATTTTTCCCTGATTTCTTTTTATGTGGGGAAGAAATTCTAACTACTTTTTCTGGTTTTGTCTTCATGAATACAGCTGTTTTAGAAAGGACATAGTCTGGGGAATAATATTGCTTTTCTACAAGCTGCGAACGCAAGAATAAATTAAATTAGAGATGTCTTTTTTTAATGTGTTCTTTTCAGTGTTGAATTTGACATGAATCATCTTAGCAGAGGGCAAAGCGCATTTCATAATCTGTTTGCAATTCTAAAACCATAAACTTCAAGATTTTTTTTTAATTACAACTCTAAAATGACAAATAGATACCACACCTTTGTTTAGGTGTCAACAAAGTAATTTTTCTTCCTCTTTCGAGGAGCAGAATCATTCTAGTAAAGAAAAGATGACTGAGAAGAGTGGAAANTACCCTGGGAGATGTCACTGTCCTTGCTCCATGCATTGTAATAGCCTAGTGTACCAAGGGTGCTTTAGGACCTTCGTCCCCTCTTTTTTTTCAGGTGTTATAAACGTCTGTCACTGTATGACAATGACGACCTCTTGTTGAGCTTACATGTCTGATGCTCTATCCGTCAGTGTCTGAGGGAAATGCAAGAGAAAACTTTAGGTAGTGACATGAATAGAGGGCAAAGAAATAGGGCAACTTTATTATGGACTGTCATCAGAAAGTAGCATGTGTGGAATGTCAATTTAATAATAGAATTGACAGCTTTTCTCTGGTTTCCGCAATGCCACAAGTGTTTCTTTGACAGTTTAAAAAATAGGCCCTTTGTAGCAGTCAGTGAGTGGCACTACATACATTTGCGAATGCCCTGCATAACTGAGATTCCCCCAAATGCCACTGTCCTAAGACCAGTCCCAAGAATCTTTCTGCATTGACTAAGGGTAGTGGTGTATGGAGACCTGCTGAACCTAAGCAATGTAAAATATGGTGTACAGTAGCCGGGAGGATGCAGCATAGCTAAAAAGATGCTGAGTTGCCATTCTGTCAGGAGGGAGTTTCTAAGTCAAAGAGGATGCATGTGTAATGGTAAAAGTTGCTACATAACTCGTCACAAATTTTCAGGTTTTCAGTGAAAATTATTTTTCTATTTTTCATTCAACAACCATTCACAGAAAGCTTCCACTTGCTCACCATAGAAAAANTTGAATTTGACATGAATCATCTTAGCAGAGGGCAAAGCGCATTTCATAATCTGTTTGCAATTCTAAAACCATAAACTTCAAGATTTTTTTTTAATTACAACTCTAAAATGACAAATAGATACCACACCTTTGTTTAGGTGTCAACAAAGTAATTTTTCTTCCTCTTTCGAGGAGCAGAATCATTCTAGTAAAGAAAAGATGACTGAGAAGAGTGGAAAATAGAATAAAATGAAAACTGTAAAGTCTGTATGCTGGAAAGTGTTTTTTATTCCTTTTTCAAACAATCATACCCTAGATCGTTCAGTTTAAACATTGAACTTTTCTACCAAGGCTAAAAATAATAAAAAAACCCCACCTAACCGCCAAGGATTTCCAAATGAAAGCAGGAAACATCACAACCATTAAATATATATATAGAGAGAGAGAGAGACAGAGACAACAAAAACACAAAGCATCATTTTATGGCAACAAACCAGTAGTTACACTACTGGAGCAGACAATCTAGTCTAAAGGGTATATAAATGATGATGATGGGAGAAGCTTACAGTACACTATAAGTAGACATCTATGCAGGCGATGCTTCATAGCATAATTTACCTTTCTCCTTGGGCATGGGCTTTTTTAATTAATTTTGTTTTGTAAGTTTGGACAGCTTATTTGCCTGGAAATCTAAGGAGAGAGCCATCCAACTAGCTTTTACTAATTTTCCTGTAACAGTTTTCTAATACATGCTGACAAACAAATATATGGTAAACATATAACTAGACGAAAATGAAAAAACACTTTTCCTTGGCATTTGTTCCTTCAGTAAAATCGGTTCTACTTCACAGATGCAATTGGCAGTCATTGGTTGAGAATGAAAAGCAGCAAAGTCAAGGGAAATGTTTCAAGATTGCAATCTCTTATACCTCCATATGACAAAGCTAAGCAAGCAATCTTTGTTTATTCCCTGTGATGTATTCAGAAAAAGCAATAACTGAGTCTGAAAACATTTTTATTTTTATATGAAAATTCATTTGTTGGCAAGACCTGCAAACTAGCCTTGATTTTCTCCTGTGGCTATTTCATGAGGAAAACAACTACTCATCTCTATTATGAGATAGTCCCATTTCTCAAATGCCAGACATGCATACTGTAAGTCAGACTATTTGGTAACTTTTTAAATTTTGAATTGAGTAGCATTTGGACTTAAGACAGAAAAATAACTGCTTAAGGATTTCTTTGCCCTTCTGGAAGGAAGGAATCTTTCAAGGCCTCTGTGGTGTTACAAGTTACTAATAGGTGCAGTCTCTCTTCCTTCTTGTATCAAGGTTTCATGCATTATGAAAGAGAAGTCATCCATTACCTGGTTGTCAGAGGTTAACATGAATGTTCTTCTTTCTCTGATTCTTTCATTTATTATAGTTTAGAATTAGAACATTAGTACACTTGTCAAATGTAAACTACATCATTTGTTTCCCTTTTAAACATCCAGTATCTTTGAAGTGAAAGCTTAAGTCAGACAAGCTTAGCTCAGAAAAAAGGCATAGCATTACAGTGCTGTCACTACTAGGAGCTGAACCATGGCCAGTTTAGGCAGTATTATATCATTGGAATTAAACTGGTTTCCTGTCCCCTCGAGAGAAAGTCTTTAAAAATGAGAGAGAAGAAGAAAACAATATTCTTCTTGTTTGACTTTTCAAATTTATGGCCCTGTGCAGTCCCCCTGTCACTTCCATTATGAGAAGAAGTATGTTTCTTTCTTTGGGCATATAGGGCTTCTAATTGGATGTTGTCTCTAGTGCAGTCTTTATGGGCAACATTGCATGAGGTAGTTGTGTTGTGTTTAACGAGAAACCCATCCCCACAGTAGCTGCAGGAGAGGTTCTGTTGCTGGGGGAAACAAACTCCCTCAGAACAAATTTTTGTTCTTCAAAGGCTGCAGTCGGAGCGGAGGAGCACAGTGTTAGACACTTCAGGGTTATGCCCAAGAAACAAAAAATAGGCCACCAGGAACTGACAGGCCCTTGACAGGCTTTTTCCTGGGCCATAAATGTTGGTACAGCGTATACTTGTAAGTCCAACCTGCACATACTGCAATCTACTCCTGCCAAAGAATCAAGATCAAAATGCCCTGTAGTGTCTGGATAGATACAAATGCTCTCCAAANTTTTTTTTTTTTTTTTTCTTTTTTTTAACTGAGTCTAAAAAGACAGAGAAAGCATGAATTAACTTTTGGATCTGATCACGTTTAGGGCGCTGACAGTACAAAGAAAAACAGATAGTCCAGCCCTTACTCATGTGGTCACAAACAAAAATGGTTCAATAAACAACTAAGAACACATTTCTGAGAGTTTTAGTCTGCTTCCTGTGTGTAAACAGCAGAAAAAGAAGACTTTATCAGAAATGTTTCTCACAAAACAGTTTGTCCATATGTAGCTTGGAGACAAGGTTTCAGTCAGCTTGACCTCACAGTTAAATAAGACTGGTGGTCTCAACCTGACACCTAATTAGTATTTCCCCACCTTGCCATTATACTGTCTGCAGTTTGGAATGATCTGCAATTTCTCCTCAGGAGACCCCAAGTTGTGCAATGCTGAGGCTAATATGGGTTGGGAGAGGAACCTCAGCTGAGCTCCGAAGGGAAATTTATAGAGACTCCGTCCACAATCAGCCACCATCATCAGTCCCATATTTTCACCATTAAACTGAAAAATAACTAATGAAAGCCTAGAGACTGCAGTTTAGCTTCAGTGAAACAGAATGCAGTATGCAACATTTGTGGTGTCTTGTGGAGGCTGAACTCCAAACGAACTGTGACAAGCTTCCAGAGTATAGCTGTTCCCTCACCGCCCATTTGCTCTGTGACTAGAAGGTTGCTGGACTCATAACAACTGCTAATTGGTAATGATAGTACAACAAGCATAGTAAAGAGACTATGCATTTGTAAAGCTCTCCGTAAGTGCCAGTGAAGGCACTATGGAGTTAAGTGCAGAACATCGCAATTCACAGAATTAATTTTGCACATTTCATCTATGGGGAGAAAGCAAGTTTTTTCAGACTAAAAATAGTTTTCATATTCCTATTCTTTAGGTTTTGGTTGGTTTTTTTTTTAAATTTTATTTTAACATTATCACTATACCTTAAACTCTCCAGGGTACAATCAGAGCTTTTGCTAAAGAGTAAAAATTCTTTTAAAATGTTTAAAAGTCGTATGTGGCCAGAAAGTTAGCAGTTGTCACTTTGTGACATAAATTTCATATATTGAATGAAAGGAAAAAAATTTGAATCCCTTTCAAATAGAGAAGTTTCTGTAATCTAACACTTAGGACATGTATAGTAAATACTTCAGGCACAGGGTGAGGTGGTGATGATTTCAAGTCATTGGAAAATAGGAGAAAGACTTGCCTGAACCAGCATTATAAAAAAAATAGTCCACAAAAGGATGGCAGTTCTAGCCATTGACTAGTAGAAAAAGTACTGTCCCTGATTCATCTAGTCTTAGTCCTTGCTTCCCAACAACAAGACCTAGGAATCACTCCTGTCGGCTGGAGTCAAACAGTCATCAATTTATCTTAGAGAGGAAAAAATATTTGGTCTTCTCTTTTACCCTCAGGGAAACCTTTACTGTCTTTATTCTGCATTCCCTTTTCCTTGAAGAAAGCCATGCTCAATTCCTCCTTTATCTTCTAGGCCAACCTGAATTTAGTTCTTCCTAACCTTGCAAAATATACCCTTCCTGTGCAGATTCTGCCATTACATCCCTCACATCCCCCTTCTCGTCTCCCATATACTTCACATTCTACTCTCTTGCCGATAATATAGAATCACAGAATCATAGAATCATAGAATTATTTGGTTGGAAAAGACCTTTAGGGTCATCAAGTCCAACCATAAACCTAATACTACCATATCCCTAAGTGCCTTGTCTACATGTCTTTTAAATACCTCCAAGGATGGTGACTCAACCACTTCCCTGAGCAGCCTGTTACAATGCTTGACAACCCTTTCTGTGAAGAAATTTTTCCTAAAATCCAATTTAAACCTCCCCTGGCACAACTTGAGGTCATTTCCTCTCGTCCTATCATTTGTTACTTGGGAAAAGAGACCGACACTCACCTCACTACAACCTTCTTTCAGGTAGTTGTAAAGAGCAATAAATTCTCCCCTCAGCCTCCTTTTCTCCGGACTAAACAGCCCCAGGTCCCTCAGCCGCTCCTCATAAGACTTGTGCTCTAGACCCTTCACCAGCTTTGTTGCCCTTCTTTGGGCACACTGCAGCACCTCAATGTCCTTCCTGTAGTGAGGGGCCCAAAACTGAACATGGTGTTTGAGGTGCGGCCTCACCAGTGCCGAGCACAGGGGGATGATCACTTCCCTAGTCCTGCTGGCCACACTATTTGTGATAGAAGCCAGGATGCTATTGGCCTTCTTGGCCACCTGGGCACACTGCCGGCTCATATATAGTTGGCTGTCGACCAACACCCCCAGGTCCTTTTCCACCAGTAAAAGATCAGGTCTGACAATATAGATCAGGTCTAACAATTTCTAGCAGATGTGATATAGAGACAGCTGATTAAAAGTCCAGCATGCCTACCAGGTCACTAAATCCTGTTGGCCTGACTTGTCATACAAGGTCTGTGAGAGAGGAACAGTCTAGGGTCACACAACACTATCCTCACACCAGCAAATGGCTTGGGTAAGGAGGATCAGCTCTTAGAGAGGCTTCTCAAACTCATAAACACTCACCAGTCCTGTACTCCCACTCAATTCCTCCATACATTTCAAATCCCTCAGGCTAGTGTATTTGAGCATTTGCAGTCACAGGGTCCTGTTGGCAGCTAGTAATCACCATGTGTAGGGCTCCTACTGTCATCAAAATCACTGCTCAGCCTGGCACTGACACAGGGACTCACACTGGTGAGCCATAGTCTTTGCAGAGCTCTCAGCTATTTTGCTCGTCTGCAACTGATACCCTGGGTACTAGAGCATACTGGGGTGCTTCCAGCTGCACTGAGGTGGGGGAACTCACTCAATATGCAAAAGGCCAGGCCTTGGTGCAGGCCTTGCCACAGACATGCTGCGGAGCCCTGTGCCTCCTCCCTAGGGCCCTCCTGCACCCGGAGCAGCTGGTGAGCAGATCGCGGATGAGAGCAATCAGCATAACATATGAGGTTACAGAGCAGGAGAGTGTCTGCTTTGCTGCACCACAAATGCTAAACACCAGGATGACTTTTGTGGGGAGGAGGGAGGATATACTTAAGGTGGTGTTAGCTGAGGAGGTCTCCAGCACAACGCCTGTGATTTGACACAGACTTTCCTTGCACCAAATTCTTTAGTCAGAGGTGCTTGTCACCTCTGAAAATTAAACCCTGAGCAGCGCTACACATGCAAGCCTCTCCCTTGTTATGAATGCTAACTGTTCTGGACCTTCCCAGCAAGACTACATGGAGGTACAACAACAGCTATGTCACAATAGCTGTCACTTTAGCAAAGAAGTGAGTTTCCATTTTAAGACACTTATGTACAAACTCTCCCTCTGTAGAACAGGACGTATTATCGCTGCAGTAAACAGATTTGCCCACCGCTTATATAAGGTCCTTGTATTTGTAATGAGTGCTTTGTAACCCTTGGCATGTTTACCGTCAGAACATCCCCACAAAGTAATGAATGCTGTCATACTTATGTTGACAGCGGGTGATATGAGGCTTAGAGAGACAAAATGGGGTACCAAAGTTGGTCATCTGGTAGCTTGCTGCTGCCAAAAGATCATCTCCCCACTTCCCTTGGAGCTGGCATTCATCTCACATCCAGATGAGTGCAGGTGGTTCTGTTCTCTAAACTGATAGAAACCTATTCTTCTTGCTTGCTGATTAATTTTCTGCCAATCTAGAGGGCTCAAAAAATAGCCAGGATGAGGGCAAGAGAGGTGGTGGCATCTTGAAGCAAAAAATATGCATGAAGTGGGGCTATTTCTATTACAAAAGGAAGTCATTTACTTAATAAGAGATAATTATTTTCTGAAGCTGACCTTTCCTTAGTAATACTGCCACTTGTTGAAAAGCAAAAAGAAAGCATCCATGCTGTAAAACTTCACCTTAAGTGCCTTAACTCAAGTTACAGCAGGCACAAGTGGCTGAATACACTGGATTTTAGACTGAATTCAAGTCCTTAAGGGGGAGTATGGCACTGTACCTATGGGATCATCCTTCCTCCTTCTCCTAAGCTTTTGTTTTGTTTTGTTGTCCTGAGTTCCATAAAAGGTGACTACAGGAAGAGAGAATTTTCTCAACTTGATTATAGTGCCATTAAATACACATGCTCACAAACATGTGCCATTTCTTCTACAGTAATGACTCATCAAGTGTTACAGTAGAAAATAGTTATGTACCACATAGGGCTGCTATGGAAAGCAGGAAAGAATGTGATTGTGCAATTAGAGTCTGTGTATTAAAGCACTTGAGATGGAGAGCTAAGCTAAAATTACATACAAAACATTAATTTATCCATTTCCTGACTGTAATTCTTTGACCATCCAGGCAGACGGTTGCATTAACATGGGGTGGGTGGGTTTTTCTCGTGTAAAATAGCAAGTTGCAAGTTGTTCCTAATAATTCAATTATTACTATACCCTTAATCAGATATCATTTCATTTGTTAACTTCAGTCTTGGCTTTCCCTATGGTATGATTATTACTAAGTAGATGCATTTTAATCTAATCAAATGTTCTGTACAGTAAAAAAAATGGACATTTACAAATAATAAAAGTTATGGGTTTGAGTTAAGTTTAAAGATACTTACCCAAAGTTTCACATTTGGGTGAGATATTTGTATTTTGGGAACGAGGGAGTCTGGTTTGAGTCCAGCTGTTTGGAAATAAACACCCTCAGGTGTTGTCTTTAGTAACTAATAATCAGATATTTCTGCTATAAGAGAGGGTTCTTTCTTACTGAAAGAAAAATGTTGTCTGAAGTAGAATTTTTCTTAGCAATATTGTCATTTGCTAAAAAGCAGAAAAAAAAATTTAAGTGGTTTTAGATGAATCTCACATTTACCTGAAGAAAAACTTCAGCTCAACCATCTGCAGGAAAAGGTCATTATAATTCAAGTTTCTATAAACATGCTGTGATGACAGGATTTTTAATACTGCACCTGAAGGAAAAAGATAGTGTACAAATGTAATGCACCTGCTGGCTTGGGTGTTTATATGATCAGCTAAGCAGGAGCTCTTAATACTTCCCAGCAGATCTCTGCCAGTGGGCCTGCTATAAATCCCTCCACAGCCAGACAAGTTGGCCTTTATTTTTTCATATTGCTCTGGGCATCTCACATGACATTCCCAAATAAGGAATTGTACTACAAGCCTGCTCTGATTGCTAGTAATGACTTAACTGCAGAGGAATTATAACAGTATGAATAACAGTGGTTTGCACTGTGAATGCCTAAGCTACTCCAAAAATGCCAGAGCAACCAATATAATGTGCTTCTCACTCATAACTTTGAAATGGAAGAGAAAGTCAGGGCACTTTACAACCGCTGCTAATCTGTAAACACTGATTGTTCATTCAACAGCAGGAAGCAAAAACAAATCGAAAGCAAATAATAGTATTAGCTGTTACTGGGTATTATGGAAGCAAAATTATGCAAACCATTAAATTAAAAATATAGGAAGGGAAATAAAATTCACCCTTGTTTAAAAAGGGTAATTTGAATGGACATTTTGTCAGCAAAAAGTTTCTCTGTGTGTGCATGTCTTATTAAATAGCGTTAGGTTTCTGACTCTTAGCTAGAAATAAACCAACACTGTTTGTATATGAATTAGACTGCAAGCTCCCTGGGGACAGAATCTTCTTAATTGTTTTGTCTTACAGCTTGTTTAAACTGGCCCGTAAACTTGGGCTGTACTTGTAAACTGTTGGTAGAGAGAGTAGATGCAGAACATCTAATAGGTATCTAATAAAACATACCAATAAAAAGACTATAAGTTTGAAATATTTTAAAAAGCAACAATCAGTTTAAAAAAATTTAATTTAACGCATAGGTATCTTCAGCAATTCTGTTGGATTACATATTGAGCGCGGGGGTGCTTACCAATGGGCAGTGACTCTCAGTGCTTGCTAATGGAAAAAGCTGCAAATTGCTAATGTATATACGGGGGACATGTGAGGAGGGGAAAGTAAGACCAAAAAGCAAGTTGCAAATCAAGCACGGGGAAGTAAGGAAAGCCTGGGCTTAAGCTCAGCAATTCACAACCAATTTCAGCCACTCTCCAGGCATGATTTAAGCAAATTCTTTGGAAGGATTTCACCCTGCAATTGCTACTGTGCTACTAATGAGTAAAGCAGTTTTCCTAGGTGTGGCTGGGGCTGCCTGGCAGCACTGGGGGAATGAGAGGCCAGTGCCTATAAAGGCTTTTTAATTATATGGACCAAGGGGAGAGAGTGGGGTTGTTAGAAAGACTCTGTAGGAGTCTAAGGGAGTTCAGAGCTTCTTGTAGCAGTACGTGCTCCGAGCCCCCTGCTGGGTGGGAATTGTGATGGGCTTTGTTAGGCTCTGCCTCAAAAACAGACCCCTGAAGGATGAACTTGACCTTTTTGGCAGGGGACCGTGCGCAGGAACCTGCAGGGTACTGCGGGTGTTTCTCTGCAGCATAGTGCAGGGGTGCATCACCCGACTGAGGGAGCCGGTGTGCTTGGGCGGGCGGCACCTGTCCTGAGAAGCAGCAAGTCTGCCACTGCAAGGCTAATGCATCCGCAGGAAAGCTTCAGTGCTGCTTCTTCTGTGGGCAGCTTGTGATGTTGTGGCACCTTGAATAGCCCTGGTGGTGCCTACTGTGCTACCATGGAGCACCTTGCCACAGACAGCTTTGGTATTTGGAGCTACAGCGAGAGACCAAAAGAATTCTTCCTTCCACACTATAAAAGCCTGCATTCCTTCCTTTGGGCAAAGCGGGCTGGATTTCTCCTTGTCTGAATTCTCTGACTTAGTTGTGCAATTTGCCAAAAAGTCTGCCTCCCTGGAAAAGAGCAGTTACCACTAATTGTTTTGCCTGAGAATCACTCTTTTGAGTTGTCAACCAAAGCTGCCTTCTGGCAGCTGCCCAGGTTGCCATAGTTCTAGACAAAATGAAAATGTTATTCCACGAGGCATCTGCATCAAAGGGCGAAACGATGGAAATATCAATCAGCAAAACTTGTGATGTTCTGCGTCTCAGTACTTCGCACCATTGCAAGAATGGTGCTTGCAAAGAGGATGAAACTATGAGAGCTGGCCATGGATTCCTAATTCCATATAAGGAAAAATTCCATTTTTCAGATTTCGTTTTCCTCAAGATAAAGGATGCCTTGGGCTAGAATCGCTGTTTTCTCATCTACTTGGCTACCTGAGCAGAAACACAAGGGAAGGAAGATCAATGCTTCATAACTTACGCATTAGCCTTCGAAAAATTATTTCTTTTGAGATCTTATCAAATCCACTAAAACAGAGTTTACTGTTATGAGGGGGGGAGAAACCAAAAAGCTTGCAAATCTGGGACACTGTCTTCTCTGGGGTGACAGTGTGCCCTGGTGCTCAGTAATCATTCGGACTGTAACAGTAGGAAAATGCCCTGAGAGCCAGGTGTGCTAGCTTATCTTCTGATCTTGAATAGGAAAGGACTCCTTTATCCTTCAGGGCTGTTTGTCTGAGTTAACAGAAACGGTGCACTCTTGCTCCCTCTCTTTGGTTTGAGAAGAGGTGGCCTTTTTCTGCTATCCCTGTGTTTTTGAAGCAATAGTGAGGCACTATGCACAAGGCACTTGTGAACTAAGAGGGGAAAGTTGAGAGATAGAATTTAGGAACTGGAATAACTGCAAAAAAAAGGTGGCTAAAATTAAAGTTCTGCATGGGGAGAAACCTCTGTTGGCACTGTCTGTGAGGACTCAAACAGCCTATGGCAAATGGAGATGATATTGCAAATCTTTCTGTGTAACTTCCAGACCTGCACCATAAGAAAAATCTAGCTCACTGGTGACAGATTGGTGTCTCACAAGTATGAAGAGAGCTCCTGTTTTATGTATGTGTAGGTTTTTTGATGTATATATTTACATATATCTATATTTACACATATATATATAAAAAAGTAAATCTTGGTTTTACTGTGGGACCCCTCTAAATTGACTTTTGCCCATTTAGGTATATCAGGCCCTATTTAATTGAAAATTGTTTTTGATAGCTATGTTCAAATACAAATATCTCTTTGCCTGTGATACAGTGTACATGTCATTAAACCAGTAACCGTTGTGTAAGAATTTGGTAATAAAGTTCTCTAAGATATGGACACTCCAGATATATCAGCTTGGGCCTGACTTCAGAAATTGCTGCTGTCTGGGATATAGGCTTTTTAAAAATTCTCCATTAATTGCTAAGACTTTTTAAAAAGGTTTGCCACAATATGGTAGGATATTTAGTAATTTGGTAATTTTTCCTGTAGGTAAAGAAACTGACTGAAAAAATGGCTGAAATGATGGAAATATTTTCAACATTAAAAAGTCATTTTGAAAGGAGAAGCAGAGGTTGAATTTAAATTAAAAAATAATTTTTTTAACCACAGAAGATCAGCTGATCCTCCTATTTTCCTTTATGGTGATCGAGTTTCTAATGGCTCACATGCAAAGCATTTTTCCATGTATTTTTACTCTTAGAAAAAATGCTGACTGATGTAGCATAGGTTGACTCTTGATACAACTGGTCATAATCAGAAGAGAGAAGAACAAACTGACTTCACCTCTGATACCTATCCAGGATCCTCCTACAGCATATACATGGCCACATTTCTGAGTTTTTTGCAAGGTAGACTTTGCGGTTTTAGTCACCTGCTTAAGGGATTCTAGGTACATGTGTTAAAGTCACAAAGGTTAATTTGCAGGGGCATGGGAAAGAGAAGTGAGAGGTCTAGGTGAAGTCAAGGAAAGGAAAGCAGTCCTTGTACTTACTGAGACTGACGGTTGCGTCCTACTGTATAGCAGAGCAGGGTACGTCCCTGGCGTGCCCCATGTCAGGGACGTTGCTCAAATGGTAGCACTGAGTGACCCTACTAAAACCCTGGGCATGGCTTCAGGCTTCCTTCTGACTTGGCTGGATCTAACTTTGAGATGAGCTCAGACCGCATGAGGTCTCAACCAGGTGGGTTGTGAATATCTTCAATTTTGGAAATCCTTCCATACCTCTGGGTGACCTGTTCCAGTGATTAATCAACCTTGTTGACCTCAACCAGTGTCTAGGTCTGTATTTGCAGAACAAAAAGAAAACATGAAGAAGGGAGGGGGGCAGGTATAGTTTGTACATTTGCTTTTTTTAAAAATTCAGGTTTGCTACTTATTATTTCGGTGGCTTCTTGATTTTTACATCTCAGTTATGCCGTCTCCCCAACATGAAGGAATTAACAATTGACCTTGTGCCTCACAAATATATTTTACTACAGCTTCAGCCCTGGGCTGGACTCTCTCTTCTGTTGGGGCCTATCATTTGGATCTCGTGGAGACATGTCAGGGGGCAGACCATATAGTGAATATGATGATGTGTAGCTGAATGTTTGCATGAATAGGTAAGCCTTCTAACATACAGCTCCTAGGGTCCAAGACAGCTGCACTGTGACTTTGCAGGCTATCAAGATAATGTGATATAAATACTTCTGATCACATTCAGTTATATAAAAAACTGAATTAAAAAAAATTTGTACTATCCTGTCAGTTTCTTTTTGTGCATCACTCTCACTAATGTGATAAGCATTTCTCTCTCTGGAATTTTACTGATTGTTTTCTTTTAACATAGTAATTGTGTGGAGTGCAGTCACAGATAATTTGCATTTGTGTTTTTCAATGTGCATTTTTCAGAGTCCCAGGGCAATAGTGGGATGCAAAGTCTTGTTAGACTATTGGCTTTATTATCCAGCCCATGATTCACAGGGAAATGTTGTAATAACCTCTTGCACCAGCAACTAATTCTTTTAAAAGATGAAAGTTATTTCTTCTCTTGGCACAGATATCAGAATCTGCCTTCAAAGTATGATATGGCATTAATAGTACAAGCTGCCCAACACTTCTAAAGGAGTAAAACCGGCAAGACCATTTTTTTTTTCAAGTGTATACACAAGCCAGCTGTATTTTTTTTTAATCCTGTGCTTCAGAGGCAGAACTGTTTCCTCCTGCTACTCAGACACAGCACATGTTAGCAATAAGTGAATCATATTTAAGATGGAGAAGAAAAACAACTCTGACCAGAAGATCGACCCAACTCCCAAATCAAAATTAACCTATAAAACTAGGATTCATTCAGACAACCTTTCACAACCATGCTGGCTGCTCTTAGTACAGAAGTGCACAGGTTCTTATTCCAATCTGGACTGTGTACCCTAAATGGCTACCTAGATAAAAAGGTCCAGTTTTTGCTGCCATGAGCATTCGTTTCATTGATCTCTTTTCCGAACTATACTACTTTTCTGATTTCTTGTCCTGGCTACTTTTGATAAGTACCTGCTCCAGAATACCACTTTCCTTATGTTTGACCTTTTTCAAATTTCTCGTCAAAATGAATTGATGATCTACTAAAGCTCATTGGGTGATGTAGTCCTTTAGCTTAAATGAGTCTTCTACTTCCCCAGTTTTTTACTTCATCAGGATAGGCAGCAACCATTTCAGCTTAGTAGGCCTAGTGAATCACTCTCTTCTACAGATTTTCTGATTATAACGCTAATGGTCTGAGTGGTTTACAGACGTGTTTTATTTTGGATGAATTTACTCATGGTTCAGGTGTCTTGTATCTCCAGTGAAGAGCTTACCAGTGTTTTGTACTTTCCCATTTCTGTGCAAAATGTATCCTGATATGTCACATTTGTACTTTCACAGTGATACATCACTGGTGGATTCACCATTCTGTAGGGCAACTGTATCTTCCTTCTTCTCTGTCTATTTTGATTCATGGGCATGGATTTGTAGGAAATATTCTTATCAATGCAAAGTGAATGATCTTTGATTTCAAGTTCTATTTCGTTTTGCTTACTTCAGTCCTCAAGTTTCTCCAGACCTTTTTGCATGATGTTTCAATTCCTTTCAATTTGCCAATGAATAACTGTTTCATTCATACCACTTATTCAGTATATTGTTGCATTTTTGTGCCCGCACTTTTAATTAAACATCTAGCACCCATGTTTGTGGAGTTTCACTCATAACTTTTCTCCATGTCAATAGTTTCCCTGTCAGCAAATGCTATTCTTGTTTTTCTCTTAGCCAGATCTTAACCTGCTTTACAATTTTCTTCTTTTAATAAATGGTAGGGATAATAAATACATTTTGTGCATGTTAGACCAGATCAAATGGGCTAAGCATATTCTGGATTAAAGCAACTCCTTTGCTGGTAAAACTGCTATCTTAATAGAAAAGAAGTTGCTTATCTAAGATATCTTCAGTGAATGCATGCTGCATTTTCTCCCTTTTTCCTCTTTATGTCTGTTTCTAATTACCTCCTCCAAAACTTGTTCATAGCTCTTTGATATTACTGAACGCAGATTAATGGGTACCTCTTCTCTCCT
>VYZW01035529.1:3239-16661 GCA_013401315.1 Balaeniceps rex | reverse complement strand
TGACATCATCAGAGATATTCTATGTTCTGAAGTCACAACAGTAAATAAATAAGCACTATACCGCATGCCTTCTGAATGTATTGATCTTATTGTTGTTTTGAATCTACTCTAATAAATTTATCTGCCTGAATTACTATATATATATTATTTTAAAATTTAAAATTCCTTAGCATGATAGTTTAGTTTGGTTGAATTCTCTTGTTGTGTGTCTCTAGTGCTATTATATTCCAGAAAGACAATGTGTTGATTCATACCTGACAAAGGTTTTTCATATTCACCAGTGTGTTGCCATGTAGTTTAAAAATCATACTTTCTAGTACTTGCCTTCCACTAGCTAGTGAAATGGTAACACTGGCTTTCATATCATCTTCTAGAATATTTCCCTGGCATGGATATTCTTCATTTTCACTGGTTATGGCATTGCCTTTTGTGAAAGAGTCTGATACAAAAATTCGCGGATACTATCCTTCAAAGTCCGAACCTCCCCGTAAGAGGAAACGGAGTATCCAGAAAGTTCCCGAAATAAAACTCAATAGTAACAAAGTTACTATTAAGCAGGCATCCTTTATTACAGCACTGGGCAGCACTGGGGATTGTTCCACCATGACTGCTCCAGTGATTTGGTAAACTTCCAAAGATTATATGCTGTAAAGTCATACATAGTCATAGGATTTCCGAGAATTCATTAACATATGCAAATGTTCAATCTGCATGCATAGTTATCCTCTTTGGTGGTCTTCGGGGGTCCTCCAGTGGTCTCTGATGGTCTTCCTTACCTGTCCACTGACTGAACTTTGGGTCTCCTTTGCCCATATATAGTCATTGAATTGGCTCATCAGTCCTTTGGCCTCGGACTATTACAAGGGGTTGGTTTAAACTAGTTCCTCGAGTGCTTATCTCGGCACTGATGTCCTGAGTCTATGTCATCAGTAATTTTACATAGGAAGCCTAACGAGCTTATTCAAAGCCTGTTTTAATCCTGTCAGGCAAGAAGTTGCATTCTTCGAAATATCTATCCTAGTTATCAACTCTGCTCAGCAAATACCTAAAGTTATCTCTGCAGGGGTAGAAAACACAAGAGAACAGGGATGCTCACAGTAAGGTCTGAGTCAGGGATTGTCAGGGGTTTAACCCTTTCAAGTCAATTAACAGAAGGTTTGAGATGGAAGCACTCAAAGGAACCAATGTAATTGTGTCTTCTCTCCTGTATAACTAAGGCCATAACATCTTATCTTGTAATTCCTTCATCAAGCTTGTAATTTATATTTGAACAGTACTCTATCTCGGAGAAAAATAGCCAGACATGAGTGTGTAGCTTTCCTTGCTCCTGTGTCCCAGCGATTGATTAGCTTTGCTTCAGAGTTACTGATAGAGCAGTTAACACACTTTTAGGCCAATGTATCTACTGCTGACGTGGAAATGGAATGGTAGAAACTAAGGTACATAGAAATGGTAGAAACTGAGGTACACAGAAATTGTAGATGTACCTCCTAAAATTGCTGTTCTTGGAGGAATTAAGTACTATGTCAATTAAATTTGGTAAACAGTTCAATGCTAAAGAAAAGGTAGAAATTATGTGATATTGCCAAAGTGAAATGTTGCAACTCTTCTTCTCAAAGATTTTTAAAGGGCTAGAACAAAACCGTGTCTGGTTTTGAATTGACCTAAAATTTTAATTTCTCTTTCAGTAAGCAGAGGAGGGAAATAACCTGGCTTTTGTCTATTCCTCTTTAGGGTTGTGACTTCACATTTTTCCAGTTTCTGTAGCAGGTAACAGTTGTACATGTGGAACAACAGTCACCTGTATGATCTGCCAACTGGGAGGTATTTTGCAGTTTCAGAAATGCTACTTTAGGTAACATTCCACTTCTTATGCATCAATGGATTGGTTAACACACTTTGGTGTCAAGGACTCTTTTAAAAGAGAGAGTTTGGCCCATAGTTTTATAGCTCACATAATGAAAATACACTTCATCCTACATACATACTACATCCTTACTCACTTCTGTCTTCCAGAATTTAAGTTTTCTCACCTCAGATGAAATGTATTGTTTTGGTGGTTTACATCCCCAAAGCCTACAGGTGCAGTGCTCACATGTCATGAGAGAGCACGTGCACTCTTTTAGCATGTGGCATAATGCCATAGTGTTTGTGGCATTATTCTGTCACTACATAAAATTTGTATGTCAGTAAAGTGGGAAATAGGGAAAATGTTACGTGTAGTTGAGTATTTCAAGTATTCTATTGGATAGGTTTAGAAGCCTTGTCTCCTAGCAAGAGCCACTTGAAATTAATGTTATGAGAAGCGAGATTTGCAGCTCTTCATTGACATTGAAAGCATAGAAACCAAGATGTATTTCTTTAAAAACATTCTGATATGTGAATTGAAAAAAACACTTGATGTTCAGATGAGACAGTATTCCAGATTAGGGTTTACCTTGTGAATACTAGATTGCTATCTACAGTTGCTTAAAGCAATTTAAAAAAAAAAAATACTGCAGATTTCCATTTAAATATATGACTAGTATTGTCTACATCTGCTTCCTTCTTGTGTTTTGCAAATATATTTGTAATGTTCTGTGTGTATCACTGGGAAGAAAATACATAGAAATCTTTCCATAGTTCAGCAAACTGTGTATTTGCACATTTCATGTGCTAATGTGATATGTTGTATTGGTAACCAAAGCGTATGACTTTGTTTAGAAGAATTTCAAAGGAGTTTGTCTATGGATTAGTGCTGTCAGTCACAGGGTTTTTTTTTGCTAATACAGCTAAACCAGTGTAATGTCAAGGGGATATTTAATTATACGAGTCTAAAAATGCCTTATATCATTGTTGTTACTGCTTTCCTGTAGGGGACAAAGATGTACTGATAGACATGTTCATACGAGGGTAACATTATAGGGTCTGTATTGCTTTAGCATAGTTAAAATCGTATAAATTTTATGTAGGAATAAAATTTAAGATATCTTGGCTGTCTTCACCACTACATGAAGGTGAAATACTCAAATCTCTTACATTCCTTAGTATACCTTTGCCTAAAGATAGTTAGAAGAGTAGCTACAATGAAGCTGAACATTTTTTTCACGAAGAGGATCAATGGACAGCAAAAAGAAAAAGCATCTCAGCTGAAAGGAAAGAAGAGTACAAGCTCAAACCACACTATACCTTTCCTCCCTTTGTATCAGTAAGTGTACAAGCTTCTGTTGAGGACATGGCTTGAAAAGAGGCCCTATTTCTTTAGGAAGCTTTTATGAAGTGCATGTATAGGTGCACAATACTCCCTGTTCAAAAGACTCCTCTGATACGTATAGAAGGAAGAGACTCATGAAAGCCAGAAGTAGTAAGTTAATTTCTAACATTCTTAACATACTGGCTATATTTTACTGCTTCTTTTCTGGAAGTCATCCAGAGCAGGTGTTGACAAACATAATTTATCTGGGCACCACCAAAGCTGTCGGGTGCCTGCCGCAGCCCCAGGATTGGCTTAGTCTCAGCCTGCATCCAGGGGTGTGAGACAAGACTTTTTCCATTTTTCCCTCCCCTGCCATCAGGTTCATCTCCCTGCCCCTGCCAGCTGTGCCAAAGCCACAACCCTTGTCCTGGCAGAAGACTGGCAAAGGTAGCTTCAAAACCTAGCTATAAACATATGCCTCCAGTGGATGTTTCTGGGGGAAATAAAAAGAGCATCATTGAATGAGAGGCCATAAAAAGAGTTAGATTTGACTTTGAAATGCTGGTCTAGCATGGTGTGTGCTGAAACGTTGTGATCCAGACAGCTGCTCTTCAGCCATCGGGCCCATGGCTGCTGTTCCCCGGGTGCTGCAGCTGTGAGGGCTGCCACGCTCTTTGTGTCTGCAGATGGAGCAGTGTGGGTGGAGAAGGAAAGACCTGGTCCATAGTTCTTCCGGTCGGGCACCATGAAAAACAAAACACGTTCACAGGGGTGGAAGGAGATTGCAAGAAGAGGTTAACTGCTTTTAAGATGGACCCCTGGGCAGCCCTGCCGCGGCCCAGGGGATGCCTTCCTGGCCGGGCCCAGGACTTGTGGTGGTGCTGGGGAATGGCCAGGCTTTGGTGACCTGGGTGACCAGCCTTGGCCCAGCCTGGCTTGCCACTGCAGCCTCTACCTGTACTCTGATGATCATTTGGTCAATTCTTTTTGTATAACAACTTATCTTTTAATAAAAGTGTGTTTTTTCTAGGGTCTGTAAGCATAAAAATGAGTGGGGCTTGATTTGCCGTGGATGGTGGAACAGCAAAACCCATTTTTATTTGTTTTTTGTCATTTGCTTAAATGTTTCTTTTTCCTAGTCTACTTGCTACAATTTAAAGTGTAATATGCCTCTGACTTCCTTTATTTTTTTTTTTTTTTCATTAAGGACAAAAAGAGTTTCTCTTTATTGTTCCCTAACAATAAGATCTATAATAGAAATTATCAAGTTTTTGAGCACACAGCCTCCAGCTTCATTTATTCTTTCATCCCCACCTGAGCCTGAGCAATACAAATATCCTGCCTTTTCAGTACAGTTTAATGAAAAATAGTGTATTGTGGGTAGAGCCAAGAAATAAAACTTACAGACCCAGAAGAGGGAGGGAAGGATAGACAAATGCAGAGAAGCAGAAAAACGGAGAGAAGAGCCAGAGGACAAGAGCCACCAACATCCCACTCCCCTATTTCTCCTTGATTGCTGGAGATAGCAATGCGGCAGGCAGAAGCGGAGGGGCAGCAACACCGTGCCCTTAGCAGCCACAGCTTAAATAGCCAAGTGCCTCTGCACAGATCCTGTGCTTCATTTTTTGGCTATGGCGTGTTACAAGTGCTACTGTCTCTTCCATCGCCGACTCCACCGCAGGCTGCGGTAGCAGGGAAGCCTTCCCCTCCTCTGTGCTTTCCCAAACGATTGCTCTACAGCTCCCTTTCAAGCCTTTCGCCTGCAGGGCAGTTGTTATCCTCGCTGTTGCCACCTCCTTTTGCAGCAGATTGACTTTATGTCTACATTTCTGAAGTCCCCTTAAAGTACGTGCCTCTCTTTCTGGGGCATTGTTTGTACAGTGACCAGCAGAGCGAGAGGTCAGATTGCTTTGTCCTTTTAAGCGTGCGCTTGGTTAGGGATCCCCCATTTGGATGGGTTGTAGCACAGATGCCTTGATTGCCAACTAAAATGATCTTGGAAGCATCCTTTCTGTTTAGTGAACTTGTAAGTCAGTACGTGCAGCATGCAGCTTTATTTTATTCATGCTTATGCCTCGTACAATCAAATGGAGAGAGACAGATTTTCTAATTAAAAGAGAGACCGTATATTTATCTGTTGCCAGAATGTTAGATAAATGTGTTCTGGATGCAGTTAGTCTTTCATATCAGCAGAATTTGATGAATCCCAGTTTTCATTAGCTATCTTGAGTGAGGATGGTTTATTGCATATTTCCTGTAAGCAGCTTAATTTTATTGTTATATGGCATTCCTTACTTAGCATAAAAAGTGAATAACTGAACGGCATTAAAAAAGCTGAGAACTCTCGGTAGCTGTGGGGGAGTATTTTCGATCCTAACATGACAAAGATGCCATGTATATGAAATCATGTGTACATTTTCAGATTTTTTTCCATAATGCAAACTTTCTTCTAACCACTAGCTTCAAGAGCCACTATACTTCATTAAGGGAGAAAAATCCTAAAGGCATAGTGATTTCAGAGACAGACAATGCACAACTTCTCTACTAATATAATGAGCCATTTACAAAAAGCAAATCATCAACAGCTTGCTGTTCCTCAGCAAAAAGAGGCATAACATAACCTTTGTGGTATTGATTTGCTGTTCTGGATCAGCCTATAAGTGAAAATAATTCCTGTTAAAGCTGTTAAAAGTATCTGTCCCTGTCTTTAAAAGTCAATCTAAGATTACAGATATCCCAGAAGTTTTCTAACTTGTAGCTAAACATTAAGCAAATAATTTACTTTGTGTGAAGTGTAATTATTAGCTAAAGAAAAACATCTGTAAATAATTTCATATGTTGAAATAGTTTTAGATGTGACCAAATAATTTAGGATGAGTAATGACTAATTTTGGCTCTTATTTTTCTGCTTGTGGAATGCAAATGGCCAGATCACAGCTTAATTTAATTCTGTTATTAGCATCATCTGATGAAGTTCATGAATTATTTTAACTGCCCTTAGTTTGCTGGTTTTCTAAAGACAATTCAGGAAAAGGGTTATTCTATGTCTTACCTGTAGATATCCCCGACTTGTTGCTATCAGAAACTGCATGCTGAGTGGATGGATCTTTGATCTGGCCTGGTATGACTGTTATTCTATTCTTGTATGGCTGTGAACACTGTGCATTATACAGTGGTTAGAGAAATGTGCCAGCATTTCTGATTCAAACACTCATGCATAAGACTTTACAGTTTTGTCTGCAGCAATTCTTCTGCATGGGACATTAAAAGTTGTGTTTTGTGAATTCTAGTAGTAAAATTAAATATAGAGATTTTTCTTGCTTTACATTGCCTTTCTTTTAGTAGCCAGCTCAATGGATCCAATACACCCAAGAAGAATTACAGTTCTTAAGGAGGGTACCCCTTCCCCTTCTTCTATTTCTAAACATTCTGGGGGAAAAAAAAAAAAGTGTTTGGATGGATGTGACAGTTTAAGCTTGTCTCAGAATGGTAATCCTTATGCCAAGTAAGCTGGATCTGTGGATTTTTCCCGCTCAAAGAAAATCCATTTTCAGATGAGATAAATTTTCTCACTCTTCTTCGGAGGGAGTGTTTGCGAAGCTATTAAATAAGGTGTCCAATAGCAACTTGTCACCAGGCAGAAAAGATGAATAAGAAATGTTTGTCTTTAAAATATCTCAGTTCTTGGAAGAGCAGAATATGAAGATTCCACCTTTTAATGAGCAATCCCTTATCCCCATGTTGATTTTACTGATGTTAATAAAGCTCTGTTTGGCATAAAAAAATCCATTTGCACAAATCGCTTTCCAAGAAATCTGTTTTTGAGCTGATTATTTCTGTAGAAAAGGGAGAAGGAGGGAAAAAGAGTTATTGGTGGCTTTTGGACCAGACCTGCTGTTCAGGTAGTATCAAATTCACAAAGTCTAATTTGAACAGATGTTGTCTGGCTAGGCGTGTGAAGAAATGTTGTCAATTACTCCTTTTTCTCCCACTTCCTTTCTTCTTCCCCCCCCCTTCCTTTCTCCTTTTCCCCCTTTTCTTTTCTCCCCCCCTTTCTTTCTCCCCCCCCTCCCCTTTTTTTTCTTTTTTTTTTTGTCAGGCAAGTCCTCCAAGGACCATACATTAACACATTACCCTAATTACCCTCGCAGTCCCATTGCTGGGGCGTGTGGAGCAAGTCACTCTGCCGTATGCAACCTTACAGATGAACATGTAATGAAATTCCTAGACCATAATTCACAACTGAAGAAAGTTAAAAGACAGTGGATAGAAGTGTCCTTGGAGGCTATATATTGTAAGCAGTGTGTCAAGAATAACTATCACAATCTGTACTCCTTTGCCGGCATAGGCAATCTCTCATTGACTCAAATTAGCACAGAATTAAAGGCTGTCATTGTGGTGGTGATAAACAACAAGAACACCTAAATTATAGTCTGACTTCTTTAAAATACCTTTTTTTTTTTTTTTTTTGTGCCAATGAAAGGGCGGTGGTGTGTGTCTATTGCACTCACCTTGGCCTGTGACTTGTTTATCTGAGAATGTAATTTAGATAGATAGTCAAAATATGCAAAAGAAATGCCTGAGTTCCACTCCTAGTTTTGGCTCTGGCCCCAGACCTCACGCTGGCCCACCAGTGAGTGTGAGAGTAGTTGTGCTGTGCATTGCTACACTTACATTTGAGGCAACTGCTTCCAGGAGTGGCATTCACAAATCTCAGCTGGGTGCTGAAACTGCCTGCGCAGTGCGTGGGGGGAGGTATGTGCCCCAAAAGCTGACTGGGGGACACACTTCAGACAGCCCACGGGAGATGCAGGGGAGTCCCGCTGTGTAGTTTGTGACTGCAGGAAGCCTGGTCCTTGTGTAGTATTTATTGTCATTAGAGTCCCAGGATGCGTTGACCTAAACAGCATCTCAGGCAGGTAGGGAATACTGGGGTTTCGTTTCTAATGCCAAGGAGGTTAATATCTCCTGTTGCATGATGCAAATGAAGTTACCTCCAGGCAGACGGCAGACACTCTCCTCAAGGAAGTGTCTTTACCACTTGGCTACCACTTAATACTCCTGGCTATCCACTCAGTGAATATTTCAGCTCCTCAAAGCACCAGCACTTCAGGAGGACTTGTGGCTAAGCTCTTCTCTAGGGAGGCAGCTGGCATGGCTGTGAATGCTCCTCGGGCTAAGCATGACAGAGAAGTCAGGATTGCAAGAGGTGAAGCCTCCAGCACTTCTGAACATTTCTTTTTCACAGGGAGATGCCTGTAACTGCCATGTAGTTGTGTTAGGGGTTCTCAGCAAGTTGTAGCCCAAGAGGAGTAGATTTGCAGAGCAAAACAGTTGGTGCAGAGGAGCCAGCAGTCACACAGCAGTGTTTGAGGGGTTTTCCTCTGGACTAGCACTAGTCTGGGCCTGTCTGCAGAGAGCTCATTAGCAGGTGGAGAACATCAGATGCACACCTGGTCCTCAACTTTTGGGACAGATTCACATGAAGGCCATCGTGCGTGTGTGTGCATATGCGCACATGCTGTGACTAGTCCACAATGTGAACTGAAGTATCATAAGCAGGGATCATTTCAAAGGTCATTCCTGGTCTGGACTGAAACATCGATGTTGACACAGCTGGAAGCAAAGTGTGCCCTTCAGACAGTATTCCCTAGGTAGGAGATAAGATGGCTGCAGGACTCCACCAATGCATGAAGATGCTTATAGTATCCCAGGTCCTTGAGTATTTAAACTGCACATCTGGATTTCACATTGGAATTGCTTGGTATAAGTGGCATTTTCCGTGCTTTTCTGGGATGTAGTCCTTACCTTCTTCATGCTTTGGTTCACTTGTCTGTTAAGAGTACATACAATGGTATTCTCTTGTTCTCCTCTCCAGGATCCCAGCAGCTGTCTGGGAGGGATATCAAGATTATATAGAGGAACATTTTTTTATTTTCCCCCCATTCCCCCCACCGAGAAAAATACTAGGGTTAGAGTTGTTATGATTTTCTTAAGGTTCAATATAGGAGATGAGCATCCTTCCAGCAAGCAAATCTGAACCACTGGTGTAACAAATGGTTTTTTCAACTGTGCAGTTTCTCTTGTGGCAGATTGCCAGTAAGTGATGACATTGGGTTGGCATGGTACTACTGGCTCTGGCCTTTTCCCAGACCTGAATGCATGCTGGGAATCCTGTTTCTTTGCTGAGAACCCAACAATTAGGAGGGCATATGCTGCTTCACTCCAACAGCTCAAAAAAGAAGGAAGGAACACTGCCAATATTTCTTCCATCGCAGATTCCCTCTCCTGCATTGCAATCCAAAGGTTTAAATCTAATTCCTGCACAGCTAAAACAGAAAAATCTTAAACCAGCAATTCAGGAAAATAGGAGACCAGGAACTCAGTTTTCGTGTTACTGCAGAGGGCACTGAATGTAATTGCTCTGTGCTGTGTTGCCTATAAACGTAGGAGGAGGAATCCCTCTATCCCCTTGTCCCCAGCTCTCCTGCAGCACATCCCTCCTGCCCTTACCTGCATGAGTGGGATTTAAACTCTATGACTTTATTAAGCCAAACTCTTCACCTCCATGGTCCAAGACTTTCTCTACCCAGGTACATACTAAAGCTCCAGCTTCATGCCCCATTTGCCTTCCTCACCCTCGCCTGCAGTATCTGCTTTTTACAAGCCCTGTGCTCCCTTGCTCCTGATCCTATGTCTGGATTAGGAAGTGGGGGGTCAACATTGGCTAGCTTCCTCTAGCTTACTGGAAAAAGCTGGGAAATAAGGAATTCAGCTATACACAGACATAGGTGGTGCAGTATCTCCTTTTGTCTGGAGATGCTGACCCTATGGCTCAAGTAGCCTCCCCATAGATAGCTACCTAGGAACTGTCTGGGTGGAAGCATGCAGCTGAGCTGTGAAGGTAAGTGCTTGAAGACAAATACCTCCCATAACAGCAACAGCTGTTGTTTAAGTAAGCATCTCCAAACAGTCAGGATTAAGACCTGTCACTATTACTTCCTATCACTCTGAAATCATATAGGCACCAGTCTGCCCATCACACATTAAACAAACATAGCTAGGGTAGAGTTGTAGGACACCTCTAAAGCAGTCAATTAAAATAAATACAAGAGTTGATGAAAACACAAAGGAACAATTTCATAACTTTTTCAAGGTTTGAGTTACCATTTCTTTAAAGTAGACCCAGTACTCCTTTATAAATTAAGCAATTGCTTAATTTAAATTGACCGTCCTTAATTTCCCCTCAGCCGCCCTAACTCAGAATCCAGGAGGTAATTTCTTCGCTCATATGAGGAGGATGCAACTGCAGATACTTTATCCTATGAACACGAGTGCAGGTACCTCCTCCCCTCATGTTCATTTTGGCTCTGATACAGTAAAAAGCTTGGCACAAGGACTGTGAGGTTTGATGGGGTGGATGTCAATATCTTTCTCAGAAGCTGACATGTGGACTGTTCTGTGGATTATTGCTCATGAGCTGCTGCAAAACTCAGTTGGTCTGCACTGTGAGCAAATAATTCCTTTTATTTGGCAGACTTAAAAAAAAATAGAGAGAGGGAGAGAGGGAAATAAAGGCCATCAGACTGTTCCCAAACAAGAACATCCACAATGGTAACAAAAAATGTTGCTGCTGTGTTACACAACCATTAGAATCGCTTACCATCAAAGGTCAAAAGCATTAACCACGTGTTGACAACATTTATAAATAGACTCTCTATAGAGCTTTACCTAAAGTGGAATGGATAAAACACTTTGACTCAGGAAGACCAATTAGAACCAGTAGGATCTTTTAATTTAATAGCTGCATTAGGCAAGATGCATGAATGTTGGTACGCACAGACATAGAAAACTAGACAGTTTCACTGGTTATGGAGTCTGAAATAGAATACAATTTCAACTTGACTCACAGAAGGCCACAGTACAGCTGGCCCTAGTATGGTTATGTAAGAGAAGCAAAGCATAGAAAGTTTTTTCTAGCCCCAGTAGGGCCATGAGATAAGTAATGCACCACTTGCCTTCATTAATGTGTGGAGGCACGCTCTTTGTATCCGCAGGGATAGTGACCGCAAAAGTGACTGGGAGCTTAGACCCCCTGCACAAATGGCAGCCATCAGTGCAGTCCAGACAGCATTCTCCCAGGAGCTTAGGATGCAGGTATTTCTAACATACCGTTTGTAATGTTTACCATTGGATACTGGTTAAAGAGGTTTGCCAAATATTAAAAAACTAGGAAATGCTAGAATTAAGTGTGCTTCGGGAATTTTAACTTGTTTGACTTTGTCCCTGCTTGGCATGCATTAATTATATGAGTATATGCAATCTTTTTCACAAGCACATAGTATGTATGGTCTGTGTTTGAACTGGCTGTTGCCTAGTGGGAAAAGGCTAACAGGTAAAAGCTGGTCACTAGGATTAATTGCTTTCGAATCCAGATACTGCAAGTCTCTCTTGACTGTCCGGACTGATTTGCTGTAATGGTAGCAGAGCTGACACCTCTTTCAGGAAATCAGATGCTGGTATCTCTTTATTCAGAGCAGGCAGGAGGTGAATGGCTCTGTTCTGTGCTAGGAAGACCATCCCCTGGCTTACTGCATTGTCAAGTGGAAGACAAAGCTCCGCTCTGTCTCTATAAAAGCATTGCAACTTTGGATGCAATTTCTTCATTGTGACGAGGAAAAGTAATATCATTATGCTCCTATATGTTCCTATTCTCAGTTTTCCTCCTTAAGGTTTTTGGTAAGAAATCCCACGATCAAGATGCACAATCATTCCTGGTTCTGCATTCTCCTCCACCACTATTAAATGTTGAGATGGCAGGAGGAAGCTACTTAGAGAGTCATGCTTGGAGGCACTGGAGATTTTTGGCAGTGTGGAGAACAGGAAATATGTCCTAAACACAAAGGTAAGCTTGTAACAATTCAAATACTTTGAGTCAGATACTTTAAAAAAAAAAAAGAAACTGGTTCAGAAATCATTGTTTCTCTACTTTTTCAGATTTGGGGGAGGCTATGTGTTCCTCTTTTCAGCTCTTTTGCTGGGCTGAAGGCAAATTCCTGAGTAAGGCATGGCTGAGATCCTGTGCATGTGGAAATTAAAAGTGTCATAGTACTGGATATTTTGAAATTTTTGGGTTTTTCCCTTGGTTCCTCTAATTCCAGTAGCATGGGTCAAGTCAGCAACAAGGATCAGAAATTAAGAGATGATAGTGGAATGCAGACATTGACTTGATGCCAGCAGTTGATTTGTCTTAATGTGCTTAAACATTCCTCTTGTAGACAAGCAATTGCAAATAGAATTTAAAAATAATCCTAATCATGCAGAGAGCATAGTGATTATCTTTTGATTATCAGGGAGGAAGCACAGTGGGTTATCAGGTGTGATACCTTTCAAGCTTATTCATGAAGCAGCTGTTTTCTAGCCTTTTTGTATACATGCCAGTGTCTCCCCTTAGGGACTTTGCTTTGATTTACTCATAGCCATCAGGTGTCTTTCTGCTGTCTTCTCCTTTTCTATTCTTTGCTGTCTTCCTCCTCCCACAAAACCAAGGACATTAGTCCCCACAGAAACACTTTTTAGACTGCCAGTTATGTTTCCCACCTTCTAAGATATGCGTGGGACTGGAAGCTATGGCTGTGCTGGACTGCCTATTCATCTCAAGATTACCTGCTGGTAGTGCCCTCTCTTAGTTTTACCTCTTTCCACTGTGTTCCCCTAATGCTGGGTAACCTTATTAATTGTGCTGGTTTTGGCTGGGGTAGAGTTAATTTTCTTCACAGTAGCTAGTAGGGGGCTATGTTTTGGATTTGTGCTGGAAACAGTGTTGATAATACAGGGATGTTTTAGTTACTGCTGAGCAGTGCTTGCACTGTGCCAAGGACTTTTCTGCTTCTCACCCCACCCCACCAGTGAGTAGGTTGGGGATGCACAAGAAGCTGGGAGGGTGACACAGCCGGGACAGCTGACCCCAACTGACCAAAGGGATATCCCATACCATATGACATCATGCTCACCATATAAATCTGGAGGAAGAAGAAGGAAGGGGGGGGACATTCGGAATGATGGCATTTGTCTTCCCAAGTAACTGTTATGCGTGATGGAGCCCTGCTTTCCTGGAGATGGCTGCACACCTGCCTGCCCGATGGGAAGTAGTGAATGAATTCCTTGTTTTGCTTTGCTTGCATGTGCGGCTTTTGTTTTACTTATTAAACTGTCTCTATCTCAACCCACGAGTTTTCTCATTTTTA